>VMDR010001806.1:0-110461 GCA_007922815.1 Macrotus californicus
GAACAACTTGCAATTATTCCATGAAATTCTCACCCACAGAGGTATCATATCACAGCTATAATCTCACAATATGGAAATGTAACGTCGACTGAAATTCCACAAGAGTTCCCGACGAAATCTCCGAATCTCAGCGTAAACAAGAACATGCTAAATTTAACTCTGGAACTTGCTTCTGTGCCTTTTAAAATATGAATAAACCTTTTCAATAAATTAACACCCAGTATCCTTAGATGCTAACCACAAGAAGCGCTTTGTCTAAAGTCATTTATATTTTCCTTTTACATTCTATCAGTTATTAAAGCCATATGCATTTCAGTCCTGGAGGAAAGAAGACCTTCTCAAAGTTATTAACAAACATAAGTTCATTAAGATGATGCTGTGGCAACATAATTTATGAAGTAATTAATTGCGACTTAAACAATTATTTACTTGAAACCCAAATTTGCGCTGAAACTCACAGCGATGTTTCCTTGGCACTGCGTAATGACTTTCTTATGTAATTACTAATTAGTCTCCAGCATGACAAATGTTTTAATTAAAACCACTGAAACAGTTGAGCATTTATCAACCTTTTTTCTATCTCTTCCATTTTTTTTTCTTTCACGGTTTATTTACCAGTCACCAGGAGCCCACAGATAACACGCATGCCCACTTACCCACGGCGGCATTCTCTGGCTAATAATGCAAACTGGGGACAGAGGAACAAACTCGTCTTATTTCCACTATTTTACCGCACATTTCCGAAGCTCACGGGAAGGTCTGAGTCTCTCAGGGCATCCCAGAAACGCACAGTGAACCGAAGCAACTGGAAGGAAGTGGTGCCTGATAGAATATGTCTCCTGCGGTGAGGCGCCGAAATCCACTGCGGGATTGCCTTCGATGATCTCTGACTCTGTCTCAGTGCAGCGGCCCCTGCCAGCCTTGTGTGATGTGAGACCCCACTGGTTTCCCGCCTGCCTCCTGTTCCTGACCATCGCTGGGTCATCAAATGCAGGACAGTGTACACAACACAGAAACCCGTTCATTCACGGCAGGCTTGCTGGGCAGTGTTTCTGCCCCGTGAGCAGGTGGGTCCATTACGGGATAAGTGAAGGCTCTGAATCCACACAGGTGGTTGGTGTAGGCTGCTGTGTTGCAGGCAGCCTGGGGGACCCCTGAACCCCAACACAATGGAGAGCAATGTCCATGTGGCTGCTGGACGTACACGTCTTGTGTTTTCCATCCCTCCATGCCCCCCAGTGCCCCACCTTCTATAGGGAACTGCTCCTCATGGCAATGGTGAATGTAGCCCAGCCTCTGACTTGGAAAGCCAGCAGGGAGCGTGTCGGCACACAGGAACCGAGCCCACAGATCGATCGGCTTTCCCGTGGGGCACCAGGCCTGCGTTGTACCTAGGCTGCTTTGAGGCTTCCTTTTGCTAAAAACTCCCTCACCCTGAATTGAGGCAGCAAATGTTTACTGCATATCTTTAAAGTAACTTCCTAAAATCTATGCTAAACCTCTCAAGGATGGAGTGTAACCATTTCAATCACCTTTTCCCTTGCATTTGCAAACATCCTTTTCTTTTGTAGTAATTAGCAACTTCCTCTCCTTTGTTATCTGTAAAAGGTAACCACCTAAAGCGGACAGACCGTGCATAGTAAATGAGGGCCATCCTCCATGTAATACGCCCAGAAAAGCAATAAAAGCTGGTTCAGACAAGGGTTGGGGCCCTCTCTCTCTCTCACTCAGAGAGTGGCCATGCTGTCCCTTTCTCTCCACAGGCCTTCTGCAGCCCATGTGAATTTGTTCATCACATCCACAACCCACGGGACCCCACTGGCCGGCGTCTGCATCAACCTTCAATTACTTGTTTGAGCTTAGCTGAGCTGCTGCTTCTTCCCCTTTTCTTTCTTTATATTTTGCCTTGTTATGATATTGGGGTGACACTGCTTAACAAAATTACACAGGTTTCAGGTAATTCCACAACATATCCTCTGTGCACTGCATTGCATGTGCGCCACCCCACGTTATGTCTCCTCCCATCACCAGTTCCCCCCTTTACCTTCTCCTACCTCGCCCCCACCTGCCCCCAGAAATCACCACATGACCATGTCTGTGAGTTGTTCTCTTTCTTTTTTGCTCAATCCCTCCACCCCAATCCCAAGCCCCTCAGACACACACAGCTCTCAGCCTGCTCTCTATAGATCTGAGTCTGCCTCTATTTTCCTTATGGCCATTAGGCACATGAAAAAATGCTTCACATCGCTCATCATCAGAGACATGCAAATTAAAACCACCATGAGATACGATCTCACACCTGCCAGAATGGCCATCATCAATAAATCAACAGGCAGCAGGTGCTGGAGAGGATGTGGAAAAAGGGGAACTCTTGTGCACTGTTGCATACTGGTGGGTATGCAGACTGGTGCAGCCACTGCGGGAAACAGTGTGGAGTTTCCTGCAAAAATTAAAAATAGCCCCACTTTTGACCCAGCGATCCCACTTCTGGGAATATACCCTAAGAAACCCGAAACTTTACTGCAGCATTATTTACAAAGAGCCAATATTTGGAAGCGGTCCAAGTGCCTTTTTTCTTTTTTCTTTTTCCAAATTCAAAAAAAAAAAAAGGCGGGGGGTTGCCATAAGGCCCTAGTTATTCTGGTCCATCCGATTTCACTGTTTTTGTTGGGACACCTGGGTAGCCATCAGAAACGCATCAGAAAAGAATGCTAAGCATATATCTAAATTGCAGTATTCATAGGGAAAAGATTAGAGAATGTGCTTCGGACTGTTTCTTTTTTCCCCTCCTTGGTTTCCTGACAGACACTTCCAAATGATTACCTCAACGTCAAGTCAAACATTTGGAGCAATCTGCCGTACACAGCAAAACTGTTTTTGCTTGAGTTTTTCTGTTTTTGTTTTTTGTTCTTCCTCTTCCCAGAGTGGCTCCCTGGATGCATATGTAATTTTCTTGAAAAATATAGGCTTGTTAAAACCACACAATGATGCCCCTCTTAGTGGGCAGGAGGCTTTCACTGCTGTGAATCAGAAATTAGGCAAGGCTCGCAATTAGGCACGGCACACGCTTAACCCTTCAAGGGCTGTGCCTCGTTTTTACCTGTTTCCACTTCAAATCTCAGAATGCCAAGGGCATTCTGGAGCCGCTTTTGAGTTAGGAAGGAGTTTACCTCTTGGAAATGTGTGCTGAGTACATGCGTGAATAGTGAACAATAACTGCGAAGAAACTAGAATATTTCACAGATGAGACTTCCACATGTGCTGAGTGTTGAAAAGGAAATGGTCTATGAAATAGAAAACTTATGTTTTCAGTCCATAGAAGAAAAAAAACGATATCGCCAAATCATTTTAACCACTGGTTTTAACCTCTAAGTACATTTCTGGAGCTTAATTTTATCGTATATTGATTCTCTTAATGGCCCACTGCTATTATTGGTTTTTTTTTTATGGTCCCCCATCTGTAATGTTTATAGAATTGACTTACAGATAAGAATTCAAGAGGAAGGAATGTAATTAGAAGGGAAAAAATCAATATAATTATAAATTCTGTTTCCAATCAACACACACAAAACCTTTTCTCAGAACACCGTTGCCAGAATTCACAGTGACTCAGACTTTCTCGTGGGGCAATACAAAAACTCCTGGTATTTGTCCACCTTGATATTTCCCGTGTTCCCTTAACACACCTGAACGAGGTTCTTCTATGATATTGATAAGAAGAAATAAGGAAGTAGGCAGAGACTTCACGAGACCAAGAGTTTCTTTTATTTTTTACTGGATGTTTTTATTACAGCTAGTGTTTATTTGGGTTGGTTTTCGACTTTCAGAGGTGAGAAGGCTTCCTATCTCGTGAGGCATTTTTTGACGTGTCCAATCATAGCATTCTGCAGCCCGTGAATTCCACCTGTCTGTTTCTTCCACGTTCCCCTGAGGCTCCTTCCTCTTCCTCCTCATCTTTTCAACTCAGCTGTTGTCTTCTCTTCTGGACCTATCATCTTGTCATTTATTTCTTCTCTCGCTTCTTGGCTCTATGGTTAGACACAGAACTTATTAACTTTTCAGGAAGGGATGGTAAACATTTTATTTTGTTTTTCAGCATCTTTTCTTCTTGGAAGATAATTCCTTCCCCTCCCCCCTCCCCCCCCCCACTTAATTTGTCATCTGCATTTAATTTTTATCTCTCATACATCTGATCTTGTGTGTTTTGTCAACATACATCACTGCTCAGTGAACGTATTCCATGTTGTGTGAAAATGAATGCCCGTGTTTTCATGACAATGGAGATATCATCCCCATCTTTTCACGTGGAAGTGTTCTGATGGGTTTCCTTCATTATCCAAATGCCACAGCTGTGACGGTGGAACGGGATTTCAAATCTGATTGTGTCTAGCTGGGGAGCCCAATCGCTTCCCCTTGTATCCTTCCTCTTCGTGTTAGAAATATGTTAAGAAAAAACACACTTCTCTATTTTAGAACTCAAACCCCAGAGATCCTCAGCAGGATAAGTTCGGGACCTTCTCTACGGCCCTTTATTTTTGTTTGATTTGACAATCATCTTTCTGTTCAATTATATTTTCATATCAAATCGCATTTGGGTGAGACGGTCTTATAAGTTTTTTGACGGCATCCATGTGAAATTTCAAATTTTATGATCCTTGTATCGTGGAGCTTGGTTCTCTTTGATTTTCCATTTTAATTTTTATGTCTTCAATTACTTTTGGTATTAAATGTTACGTCAGTCAGGCATACAGCATTGTGGTTAAACATTTATATAACTTACAAAGTGATCTGCCAGATAAATCTGGTACCCTGACACCCATGGATAAAACAAGCTACTCGCATGGTGCATACCTGTGTGGTGCTACTGTGTTGTTTTGGAAACCAACAGCCAGCTTCATCTGCTCTTCTAAAAGATGTGTCCTTTCGATACAACATTTTATGGTGCCATTATGTTTTTCCATTTGCCTCCAAGCGTTATGACTCTGGCTGCAACGTTTCTGATCTGTGATGTGAGGAAGAAGTCTCTTCTTAGTTGTGTGGGTGTCTGTGAGGCAGCCCCACACAGAACATCTGCTCCTCTCCTTTTTCAGCTCTTTAGTCAAGACAATGATGCTGGGTCACAGGGAAGCTATGGGCCCATGTGACCAGCTTCCTTTAAGAACTTCAGACTTGAAGACACAGGTGGGCTAGGAAGGATGTCTTGATGACATCCCTAAAGGCTGGAGATGGAGAGAAACACAGAACACGCCCCTGATACAGTTGGAGAAGATGCGCAAGAAAGTCTGCCTTTGATGTCTGCAGCCTTTGCCCATGTAGAATGTGTCCGTGCTGTTCCTACCAGTTTCTTTTGTTTAGTTGGCCGAACATTTAACCTGATGGTGAGTGAGGTGGGTCCTTTCCAGCAAATCACCAAGCTAGTGGGTATTTGGGATCCGACAGGGACCATGCTGGATGAGTTTTTACCGTATTTATATTTTTGTTTTGTTTGCACCATCTGTCTTCGTTTTGGGAGACCACATTTCTGACATTGTGCGTCTATACTACGCATTCTTTAAAACATTTCCTGAATTCCGTTTTACAGTGTGCTGCCTCTCTTTACCCATATTTCCATAATTTTTGCATCTTCCATGTTCAGAAAGGCAGAGGAAGAAGGAGGAGGTGGAGGGAAAAATAACAGGGAAAGAAGAAAAAGGAGATAGAATTAAGTGGAAACCATAATGGCAGAAAAAGAGCAGATGCCAAATTTCACTGACAGAATTAACAAAAGTGGAATTTAATTCCCGTTCTCTCCAAAACCGTGCAGAAGGACCTCGGTTTCTCCTCGCTGTTGTGCACATTTTTTTTTGTTTGTTTGTTTTTCAAAACTCCGATTCCCATGACCGGGATGATTCAGAAGTTTTTCTTTTCCATTTTTATTTTTCTCTAACTCATTCACTGGAGATTTTTAGTCCTTATCCAACAAGTTCATCTGCATTTCCCAGAGGAAATTAGAGTTTTAATTAAGCTGACAAGAGCCTGCAGTCCTATAAAAACGAAATAATTGAAAGATCTTCCAAAGCAGAGGGTGCAAGGATGCAACTTTACCAACGTGAGCTTGTCCGTTGTACGGTGTCGCCGCGAGATCTTCCTGTCCTGCGGGGAACAGGCTGCAGGCAAGAAAGAGATGCTTCTAGGTAAGGGCATCGCTCCGACTTTCAAAGCGAAATAAATCCCCTGCACCGGTGAATCACGTGAACCACCTCTTCAAATGCCTGATACTGACCCAATCCAATTTTGACGTAAAAAGACACAGATTCAGCATTTTATTTTACTATTGATTTTCATTCCTTATTTTTTTCTAGGGCAGTAGACATACAATATTACAGAAGTTTCAGGAGTACAACGTAATGATTAGACATTTATGTAAGTGACCAAGTGATCTCCCCGCAATAATTCAGGTCCCCACCGGGCCCCACACGTAGTTACTCCGTTTTCTTTGCTTCCTGCTCCAATTCCCTGTGCTCCGCAGGGAGCGTAGAATCTGCTGACTTCCAACCAGCTCGCTTGCATCACGTGACTCACGACCTCATCGCTCGGGCATTCCCGCCTCGTGATTTTATAGGCCAATAGTTTTGCAGGTGGACTTCTTCGCGCATAAACGCGCGCTACCTTGTTTCCATCAAAGCCCTCACCAGCCTTGAAATGTAGTGTTCAGAAGGGTTTCCCAAACCTCCGAAATACACAGGCACTCATACGTACCATATAACACAAATATATATACATGGGGTGTGTATATAAAAATGTATGCTAGATAGGACATACAGAGATAGTACACAAATAGATATGATATGCAAATGTATGGTTATATAAATACACATACAAATAGATGCAGTATGTAAATATATATCATATACAAACATAGTATAGAAATATATAGTCTATTTGTGTAGATATATAGTATACACATGTATTTGTGACCTATATCTATTTGTGTATATAGTATATGTCTCCTGTATCCTTTTGTAAATATGGTATACAAATAGATATATATATACTATATCTATTTGTATATACAGTATAATAGATATAGCATACAAATGTACACATATGTGCATGTGTAACACAAATATGCATATGTATATGTGTATAACACTGAAGAGCAGCTTTGTGCACTGCTCAAAACATAAACCCCACATTCATTAAATTCTGATTTGCCCCTTGCTAGAGGCAGGGACTAGGGAAAGGTTCCAAATCTCACGGTGGCTCTGTTTTGAACTTTCGTATTCGTTTGATGGCAATAATGTTCGGGCAGGCTGTAGCACCAATATGAGTCAAAGACGTTCATCGCCACGGTCTGGACCACTGTCCCCACGTCTATCATGACCTTCCAGGGGATCCCAGCGAGTGGAAGTCCAGAGAATGGATTTTTCATTGTAAAGCACAGACAAACTGCTCCACCTCACCAGTCCGCCCACGGTCTCCTCACAAATAACAGTGTAGGAAACCCAACAACAGGAAACAATGAAAAGAACAATTAAGCAAATATGAAAGTGGAACCTACCTGAGCCCGGGGACACTCTGACACCATGCTAATTTCCATGCTTTTGAAACTAGAATCAAACGACCCTTTGGAGACAAAAAAAAAAAAAAGAAAAATCCTGAAGCCTGAAGACAAACACAGGACTGTTTTGTCTGTTCCAAAGGCAAAGCTTTCCATGCACACCGGGTGAAAAGGACCCCGTCTCAGCCCCTGCCACGCAGGACACAGCAATGAATAAATACTTCTTCAGATGGGATGATCACACCTATCTCCAATTTCCTAGTTCGAACCAGCTTACAGAAATAGCATCGCAGGCTCCTGAGATGTTCCAGAAGGAAGAAAAGACAAAGGATATACAGTTTTTTTCTAGGTAGAGCTCAGATCTCTCCTTGCAGGGCCAAATTATTTGATTTGCTGAAGACAGCGTCTTGGCCCAACACCTGTTTCCTCTAGAATCTGCAAATATGCATGGAGCAGAAGTGGCAAGAGCACGCAGCAGACAGCACCAGCTGCTCCCTTAGCATGACAAACGCCAGGGACAGCAAGAGAGGGGCCCACGGCCAGGCGCGCCATGCTCCAAACTTAGCATCTAACCTTGGGACGCTGAGTGGTGTGGCAGCCTCTCTTTGGGATCTTTGTATCCTCTACGTAGGATGAGTCCCCAGAACATCTCTGTCCACCCTGCTGGATAGTAACGCACAGGTGTGTCCCGACTGGACTCTTACCCCTCAGCTAAGCAGGGATTGGGCAGTGGCCAAGGATGGACGCCACCTGCAGTGCCCAGCCCTCCCACACACCCCCGGGAAGTAAATAAAAAACAGAAAGTGCCGTTGTGCATTGTTTTGCAAGCACCTTTTGAAAAGTCATAGTGTGGCCAAGACATGAAGGCACAAACCAACAGACTGCCAATAAACAGAGAAGAAGATACGGAAGCTTTCTTACTCACGAAAGGAAACGACATCAGAGCCATGATATACCATTTTTTTAACTCATTGGCAAAGAATCAGAAGAGGTCCTGGCCAGGTCGCTCAGTGGGTTACAGCATCGCCCATAGACGCCAAGGTTGTGGGTTCAATTCCCGGTCAGGGCACTTATAAGAATCAACCAGTGATCCGTGGACAAAGCCAAAGGGGGTAGGGTTGAGGGTGGGAGGTGGGGGTCAGTGGAGCAGGGGAAAGCAGGGGGGCAAATGGAGACCATTGTACTTGAACAACAATAACAACAAAAAGAATCAACCAATGAATGCATGAATGGATGCAAATAATCGATGTCTCTCTCTCTCTCTCTCTCTCTCTCTCTGTCTCTCTGTCTCTCTCCTTCCTTCTATCTATAAAGTCAGTAAATTAAAAAAAAATTAGAAGAAACTAAGTCTTCAATTGGAGAAGAGCTGGAGAAATTGTGTCTCCGATACCATTGGCTTCACATTTTTTAAAACAGTAATTTTAAGTTCTTGATCAAATTCTAACGTGCACTATCTACGGGCCAGCGATTCAGCTTCTAAGACCTTTTCTGCAACATGCGGAGAATAGGTTTTATGTTATCACCTATATGTGGGGGAGGGGAGGCAGAACAGATGAAAGAAGCATCCCATCTAGGAAAACTTCGTGTCTGGCTTTCTACTATCCCTTTCTCTCAATCCCTGTGATTCTTAGTCCTTGTTAGGGCCAGGTGTAGGAGTTTGAATTGCTCAGAGTGTTTGTCAAATATGCCCACATCCAGAGAGATCATGAACACCTGTGGAGTATAAAGTACTACTTATCCCTTTGCCTGAAGTCTGGTAAATGCTCTGCGCCAGGTGCGCAGAAGGATCCCCAAATTCAAGGCATGTAATGATGTGCATGGCGTGTCTCTCCTGCCTCCCCAGGTCCATCTGACTCCCATAAACTTAATTCAGTTCTGTTTTCCCTTTTTAGCTATTAAATTTCACATACAACTTCTCTCCAAATTGATGCGCTATGAAAACGGGTCGGTACCTTAGCTAAGTGTGAGAAATGTGGATGTCTAAATGTCCTTGTCTGGGAGCCATACGTTTCCGTGGTTCCTTCTTATCGAGTTGTGATTGATACGGAACATTATATTACTTTCAGGTATAAAGCATAGAGGTTCAATATCTGCATGAATGGTAGGAGGACCGTTACAATGAGTCTAGTTAACATCCGTCACCACAAATCATGACAACTTCTTTCTTCTGGTAAAAACGGAGAATATTTAAGATCTCCTATGTAAGCAACTTTCAAATATACGGTAGAATCTCATCGACTAACATCACCATGCTGTGCGTTTCATCCCCGGGACTAATCCTATAGATGGAACTTACACCTTTCGACCGCATTTTTAAAAATCAAGCACACTTTATTTTTAATCAAATAAAATGTTACTTTTTTAAATGAGGCGAAACTGCCATCAATTGCAAAACTTGACCCTCCCCATTAAAAATATAGTCATTTTTTTTACCATCCTTTTGAAAGGGATGATTCATTTATTTATACGAATTTTCAGGGTGTAAAGACCTCAGTGCTGAATGGGGGGGAAGAAATCACATCTTGTAGAAAATAATGACTAGGTGACCTTTTCCCACAGCTCTGTTTGGACAGCAGGAACACGTCTCCGAGAGGGCACTTTGTGGCAAACAGCTGAGTCCCCATCACAGCCGACCACCAGCAAGGTTTTCGAACGCGCTGGCCGCCTGTCGGGAATAAATGGCCCGTCCTGGCAGACGGATGAAAAGGTCACACGAGCACATCAGCATGTCAGCAACGCCGGGGCCGGCGGCCTTTCCGAGGAGGGCTCAGTGCCGTATTTGTGGGTGCAGACAGAGGAGACGGAAAACGCCAGCCTAACTCGGCTCTTGTCAGTAAACACCTCCCGTCCGAAGTAGGTGCCAGGGTCTGAGCCGCAAGCCGGCAGCCTGTCTGCAAGTGACCCAGAAAAGGAGTCACAGATGCAACAAGGTCTGGCCCACGGCCGAATCATTCTTCACTGTCCCTTGGGGCCATCAGCTGAGTGACAGGAGGGTTGGGGGATTCCGGCGCACAGTGGGGGAAATGCACCCAGAGAGACGCATTGTCTTCCCACTACGGGAACCACACAAAGCAAGGTAATTAAACACACACTCCATTTGCTTCCTGAGCTGCCATAACAAATGATCTCTAACCGAGGATTCCACAACAACAGACATTCACCCTCCCCCATCCTGGAGACTGGGAGTCTGCGGTCCAGGTGTCCCAGGGCTGTGCTCCCTCCACAGGCTCCAGGGAAGTTCCTTCCCACCTCTGCCAGCTCTGGGACCTCCAGGTGTCCCTGGGCTGGTGACTGCGTCCCTCTCATTTCTTCCTCCATCTGCACGTGGCTTCTCCTCTGGGTCTGCATCTCTCTTCTAAGGACGCTGTCATGGAAGCAGGCCACCTGACCCAGGACGACCTCCTCTCAGATCCCTCCCTCAACCTCATCTGCAAACACCCTGTTCCCAAGTGAGGCTATATTGGGAACTTAATACATAACTTACAAATTGGACCCCAAAGTGATTAGGTCTGAAAAATAATCAGTGAAACGGCAGTGTATCCCGGTGTTCAAAGTCTAACCCTCTATCTTTCTGCCTCCTCGATGCTTTGTGCCTCCATGGGCAGCATTTCCATCGGCCATTCACTAAGCCTGTGTCTTATGAAGTGCTAAACTCGGAAAACTCAGACTGAAATTTTTATCCCTTGAAAGGTCTGCCATGAAAGGTCGGCCCCTTAATTTAATAAACTATCCGTTCTAATTACAAAAGTGTCTAATTCATTATTCTTAATTATTCTTCCCATGTCTTCTATCAAAAATTATGCTGTTAAAATACTTATATCCGTCAACCCTCTCTATTTTATTATTTTCTTAAAGTCACACCCTACCTTTTCTCAAATCCAATGTCCTTACCTCAGAGCCTAACATAACACTGCACTAAAGATGGAACTGTAAAAGTTTTATTTAAGTCACTGAGTGCTATTTTCTGTAATGCTCCATTGAACAGGAAAGGCAGTGACAAATTTCCTTTTGGAACCCATGATCATTAAACGTAGATTCAATGTCTAAACAAAAAAAATTTAAGGTAGTGAGTGCATCCTCAAAGGAATGATACTCAAACAGACACTTTCTTCATGCAACAGGAGGGGAATGCTAAAAGCGATCCTGTTCAGTTATTGGCCGCCATTGAAAGGAGTGGATCTCAGCGATCTGGCCGAGCTGCTAATTACAGTATTTCCAGGGAATTCGCCACAGAAACATTTGGATAGAAAACGATTTTAGGATTATTCTGTAAAATTGAAGGGACAAAATAGAGGCAGGATCATATATAAAAAGTGAAAGGAGACAAAATCAGCCATTCACGGATAATGATGGGTGCCTTGAAGATATTACTCATTCATTCATTCAAGAACAACCTCGTTGATTTTTTCTGAGGAATCTACCTGAATGAGAAGTGATGAAGAATATACTGTTCTCAATTACGTGCGATTATCTGGAAGATTTGGGATAGCGTTGCACCCACAGCATTCTGAGGGTGAACTTGGGATGTGCCTTCGCCAGCAGCACGCCTTAACAAGGGAAGGATGGGCAATTAGTAACGCGTCCAGAGCAAACACTTGTCTCTGATGATTTGCAACCCAATTCCTGAGAAGCTCAAGCTGACCATATCTCTCTGTTGCTCATGAGATTTTCATTCTGGCAGAATCAAGCTTCCTCACGGACTCCCTGGAACAAGTGTTGGGATGCTTCTCGGTTCCCAGACATGAATACACTAAACTACTTCAGGAGCTGGAAGTGAGGCCCTTGCCAGTGAGGCTCACTAACTTGGAATGTCATCCCATACACCAAAAGGTCACAGGTTCGATCCTCAGTCACAGCACATTCTTAAATTGTGAGTGCAATCTCACATTGGGATGCCTATGGGAGGCAACTGATTGATGTGTGTGTATCTCTCTCTCTCTCTCTCTCTCCCCCCTCCTCTCTCTTTAAAATCAATAAACATTTTTAAAAATGACTTTTAAAAAACTGGAAGTAGGCCACTGGATCACAAGATATTATGGAGCAAAGATGGTGGAATTGAGGTCCCTGTGTCGATCCGCCTCAATGTCTCTCTTTCTCTCAGCCACACAAGTCCCTGCAACTGGGGTGACCTCCACAGAGCCAGGGTTCAAGAGTGAATGAGAGGCGAGGAAACAACCCCACCATGCCATGGGAGCTCCTGTTGAGCCAGGTGGACCCAATGGCAGCAGAGAACCACAAACACCTGGTGCTACATCATCATGGGGGCGCTTAACCACGTCCAGGACAAGGCTGGGTCCTCCCAGCACCACGCAGCATGACTGAGCATTGAGTTTAGAAACGGTCAGGATGCATGAGTTCAGCGGAAGCAGAGAACTCCTGTGTTTCATTCACGTCCTATTTAAGCATATGTTTTTTACAGTTGTATACATGCTCTAAATCTTGATTTCAATGATTTACCTGGTTACTTAAAAGCATGTTTTGTCTTGGGAAATACATGGAAGTATTGGAAACTAAAGAGTCCAAACGTCTTGCACTGACTCTCAGAAGGTTCAGCTCTGGCTCCTTTTTAAAGTGATTCCTTTTCCCAGAGACACAGGAAAAGATGCTCAGCATCACTAGCCATCAGAGAGATGCAAATTAAAACCACCATGAGATACCACCTGACAGCGGTCAGAATGGCCATCATCAACAAATCAACAGACAAGTGTTGGAGAGGATGTGGAGAAAAGGGAACCCTAGTGCACTGTTGGTGGGATGGTAGACTGGTACAGCCACTGTGGAAAACAGTATGGAATTTCCTCAGAAAACTCAAAATGGACCTGCCTTTTGACCCAGCAATTCCACTGCTGGTATTATACCGTAAGAGCCCTGAAACACCAATCCAAAAGAACCTATGCACCCCAATGTTCATAGCAGCACAATTCACAATAGCCAAGTGCTGGAAGCAACCTAAGTGCCCATCAGTCAATGAGTGGATCAAAAAACTGTGGTCCATTTACACAACGGAATTTTACGCAGCAGAGAGGAAGAAGGAGATCCTACCCTTTACAACAGCATGGATGGAACTAGAGAGCATTATGCTAAGTGAAATAAGCCAGGTGGTGAGAGAGAAATACCACATGATCTCACCATTAACTGGAACATAATCAACAAAAGAAAAAAAGCAAGCAAAATACAACCAGAGACATGGAAAGAAGAACAAACTGACAGTGACCAGAGGGGTGGGGGAAAGAGATAACAGGGCAAAGAAGGAGAAGGGGCAAGTCAAGGAACATGTTTAAAGGACAAGGTCAGAGAGGGGAGGATTGAGGGTGGGAGATGGGGGTGGATGGCGCAGGGGAGAATAATGGGGGGCAAATGGGGACAACTGTAACTGAACAACAATAAAAAATAAAATAAAGTGGCTCCTTTATGACATTGTTTATAGAGTTAAAAACGACCGAGGATCCCTGTAACCATTAGACTAATAAGAGAAACAACTTGTTTTCAAGAGCAATAGGGAAGAAGGTGCTTTTATTTCTTCCAAGATTTCGGGGGACTCAGAGGCTCAGAGGATCCATAACCCCCTTAAAAGATGCTGATCAGACATCAGACCCCCTTGAACTGAAAAAAAAATATTCTAAACCCAAAAAGCGTGTGAAATGTGATTCAAAAATCATAAAAATTAGCAGTAAAAAATGTACACTGTTTGGGGAAGGTGAGAAAGGGCAATTTCTATGGCTCACTGAGCTAGAAAAGTACATACAACCCGAGAACAAATCGACATTACGAGGAAAAAGTTGCGGAATGCAGAGGAACATCCCTTTAGTGGAATTTTACAATTAATGCAACTTCTCTTTTATTTCAGTACGGGGACTGCTAGACTATTTTTTATTTTTGAATCCTGAGCTTCTTTTTAATGGAAATTGAAGCTCCCTTGAAGGTATTAATTGCCAAAGATAGGAAACATATATAATATGTGCCGCCTCTCTCTTGTTAAAAACAGAATTAAAATTCCTCTTAATATTCTTGGCAGGCCAATGAAAAAGCAGCATGTCGAGGTTACTGAAAAAGAGGTTTTTATGAAGTAGCTCTAAGTTTTGGGCCCCCCTGGACATCGGAGGCTTGGCATTAAGTTTTACCCGATTTAACCTGTGGAATCACGCTCGAAAGACAGGAACCAGGGAGGAAAAATAAAACAGCATCGTGTGAATGCAGTGCCGAGCCAGGAACCTGCTGAGCACTCTCTTTGGCGGATTACGAGGGATCGATTTCCAAGCACCTGTTGAGAGGAGCTTTGGAGATATGAGGCTGAAACCCAGGCCCGTGGAGGACTGGACAGAATGCACAAAAAAACAAGCGATTTTGTGCTGGGTTGAGGGGGGGCAGGGCTGTTTGGCAAAGGCGGTGCCGACTCGGACCCAAACTCGGAATGGTGAGCTGTAGCTCCTGCAGCCCTAAGGGTTTAAGCCAGTGGGCGGCAAGATGACAGTTCAGGACAGCTTGATCGGACAAAGAGCTGGAAGGGTCCGTGTGTAGCCGACCTGGTGGGGGGTGCCCTGGGTATCATCCCAACCTCATCAACTTTGGCATCTACAGCTCCAACACCCAACTCCAAAATCGCATCCACGAGGGTCCTGGTGGGTTTCACTGCCCCTCAGGAGAGGTTTCTGCATAGAACCTTCTCATCCACCCTCCTTGGGGCTCACATCTCCTTGCAGTCTTTCAAGTTCACCCCGCTCCTCTTATCCACCTGAGCCTACAACCCTGAGTAATGTTGAATGTTTCGCTTACCATCTTCACTGACCTAATAAAATGCTCAAGTTCTTGTGTTCACAGACATTTCAGAGACTGCTTTTAAACTTCTAAACAGCTTGGAGGTGGTGGTAAGTGGGCACCCTCCATGCAGAGAATTGGCCTGTAGAAATGAGTCTTTCCCTGCAACACCGAGCTTGCATTTAAATATGAATGTGCCTGCTTTTACCCACTTGCTAAATGCTTTTTTTCCCCCTGAAAAGCACCTCTAGCTAGCCATTTGCGATGGCAGAAATTTCGACTGTGCACAGGACTTATTTTATGCTAGAAAATGGAAAGCTACTTAAAAGCAATAATGAGGAAGCAGTCTCCCCTTTCGGAGTCAGACAAACAAATGCTTCCATTCCCCCGACATGTGTCACTTCTCGCCTGCCGCGGAAGATGGCATCGTTATGCCTGGCATTAACCTCCATTTCTCTACAAATAAGACTTCGATGGTCTATTTTCTTTAACATTCCCCCCGTTTCCAAGAGCATGAATAGTTTTCTGTTTGCTTGTACCCGAAAAGGTTCCATTTCCCCCCCCCCCATAAACCTCTCTCACACTGTTATTTATTGAGAGAAAAATAAATAAATTCCAAGCCTTTCACACTCTTTCTGGAAAGCCATTACTACAGCCTCTCATCCTTCCTATGGTAAATATTAAAGTGTTGATCCTCCGAGCCCTGGGGGCATCCACTCTCTGTTCTTATTTAAATAATTCCAACAGCTAAAGAGGCTACAGAATTTGAGAACTCATCTCGAAAGGGGCAGAAATTCCCAGGCACAGATGGGTGACTATTAGCAAAAAGTAATCACCCTATCAACAGAAGAAAAGCCCAGACCGGCAGAGAATTTTTACGAGTGTATGGGAGCCAAACGGACGACCATTGGCAAGGAAGCAAAACCTGGACGGATTGAGAAAATGCCCCAGAAACTGGCAGTTTTTCACCTTATTCTGTACATCACAATCCAAAGAGGAGGCGTAAGGGGCTTCCATGAAGTCCACGGGTGATTGATTAGGGAGGCGGGACAAAGCAAAGCAGAGGAGCCTCTGGGATTGGAGGAAAGGGAAAATGATATTTGTTGTACACAGGTGCATGCTGGACCGCTCACAGCCAACAATGAACGTGATGCTGGTAATAGTGAGGAATCTGTGGTCTCCCCCTGGTGCAGAGCCTGTGCTTTGAGGGGCCCAGCAAAAGGAAATTTGGCACCCCAAAAGGTATGTTTTAGAGGCCAAAGGAGAGGGGACAGGCTCAGCCCAGGGAATGATGGACGCTTGTCAGGAAAGATTCTAGGTTAGGACAGGACTACCCACCATGACCTGTGTTTGGTTAGAAAGTTTCTACTCTCAGAGCATCCTGTGTGGTTCCTTTGGTCTCTGAGTTTGTAAGGCTGCCACGGAAGTCCCCCTGAGCTCATCAGGTTTCATATGGGCCCCTTTCCCTCCCGACCCCCTCCCAAAAAAGAATGCCAGGTAGGGATGGGTATATTCTTCCACTCCTACAGGCCCCCCAGCAGGCTGGCCTCACTGCTTTCTGAGTGCCCGCAGGACAGGCATGCAGGAAGCTGACGTCTCGGGCATGCACTGGCCAAACGCATCCTCGTGTCTGCTGCCGCCGGAGAAGCCGCTGTGTCCAAGAAAGCCATTAGCATGAATTATTGACAACGGACCACGGCTTTGTTTTAGAACGGATTTGCTCTGCCAGAGTTCTGGGTGCACTGAAATCCCTGGACAAACATTTCCAAAAGCAAAACCATTCGCAGTGAGTGGGTTCCTTTCTAGAAGCTAATGAGTGCTGCTGTGCCCAGCTTTCTTTTCTATTAGGAGACAAATCCTGTCCTAAAGGGCTCTGTCGGCCGCTTGAACCTCAGCCAGCGAGAAATTATATTTGGATTGTATTAACAGGCTGCGGCGTGATGTTGATAGAGTTCTGTTGAGTATTTTGGACAGGTCCCCAAAAAAATGCTGCTATCAGCCTGAATAAAGGCTCCCTTTTCTCTGCCTTTGTCAGGATCTGGGCAAAGAAACACACCGAGCTACAGACCATCTTGAGTCCCAACAGGGATGTTAACGCGGCTTCAACATGAGTGTTTGCAGCCTCGACTATGAAACAAGGGTCCAGCCGCCCGTAATCCGAAACTCCAACTCCGTCACAGGGCACCACGAGCGTGAAGTGCGCGTACCTGCCAGGAACACGCCTGCCCTGGTCTTCATTGCTGTGCACATATAACAGTGGGAAAAATCACTTCTGCGTGCTCCTCCTCAGAGTGTCACAGGTGGGCACAGGTAACCAGGTTCTCAGTGATCGCAGACAAAGAATTCAACCGAACACGCAGAGACTTTAGAGCAGAGACAGGGCGAGCAGATTGATTAGGCGATAGTACACTCCACAGAACATGGAAGCAGGCCAACTCTGAGCAGAGATTGACCTCAGGGGCTGGAGGGATTCTATTCTTACAGGGCGGATCCTTCCTGGCTAGTTTTGGTGGGGTTTTATTGAGCATGGACAAGTAGTTGTATTACTTTAAGGCTACTGTGCATGCAGTCTCCCACGATTTTCCTTGATTGGCCATCGGGGAAGGGGGTCCCACAATGTCAGTTTATTATAATGCTATTACAATAAAGCAGGGGTCATGTGGCATCTTCTGCACAGGTGCATTCATGAGTCACCACGACTCAGCGCTTTTCCAGAAAGCCAGAACAGCTGGTCTTAGAACAAGGTCTCTGTCCTGTATCCACGTCCTTTATCTTAGCCCTGGGGCACCTCGGGAGTCTCTCCCTTCCTACCTATCTCCTGCCTGGACAGCATCTACAAAATAAAGGTTTGTGAAGAGCCAGCTTGGAGTCCACGTGACAAAGAGTGGGGACATCCTCCATGCCAGGGTTTATCAGGTGACATCGCACCTTCCCTACTGGCTTCCAGGCTTCTCAGAGATTCAGTCAGTAGAGATGCCATGCCTTCTCGCTTCTGGAACGCTGCCTGGCAGCGTTTGCTTTCCGAGGCTGCAGCCCGAATGAAAAGTCCTCGTTGTCCCTGGACGGGCTGCTCTCTCGTCCTCTGCATGCCCTGAATCCCAATTACAAGCCTGATGAATGGAATTCAAGAATATTAATTTAATGCTTGAAATGTCAGCAAATAGAGCCGAGGCATTATTTCAGGCAGAGCCGCGTGACGACCCCGTTGGATGGGTTGTTTTTAAGGCAGACTCTTATCTTTGGAAAGGAAACAAGCACAGCCTTGAGCCCTGGAACAAAGCAGATTGGGTGAAGGCAACCTTTCAAAGCTGAGCCAGTCGCTAAATGGTTGCCTAAGACAGAATAACAGGGCTCATGGTGGAAGAGCCTGGAGACCAGAACAGGGCGACGGGCACCTTGACAATGTCAGAAGCATTTTCGCCATTAGTTCTGCTTTCCTTTTTTTTTTTTATACAACTGTTTGTAGAGAGAGAATGTTTTATTGCAGAGTGACACAGGCTCCCGCAGGGGTGGCAATGGCTTATACATGCCAATATATGCCAACTAAATGCATAGACATTTGCATCTCCCCTGTCTCCACTCTTTGGCTGACAGCTTCACCAACCCTGGTTTCATCTGCTGAGATGTTCTGTCTCAGAAGCTTCTGGGCCTCCTTTCTTACTTATGGACTTCTCTTTCTATCAGTCCTGGCAACTGTGCCCTGCGTTGTCCCAGATGACTCTGGTGTCCCATGTGCATTCCAGATCTCTGTGCCAACATCCTAAGACATATCCAGTGCACACCAGGCCTGACACTGAGGGGTGCTGCATGTATTTTCAATAAATATGTGGGTGCACAGGAACCGATATCTGTATATAATTCGGTTCCTGTGCACCTATGTGTTCATTAAAAATAAATACCTGAGCTGAAGTCTCTTCTGACATTAACTAACATCCTATTTTCTAAGTCTATTTGTCCTCAGCGTACCACGGTTCCATTTTACCTGCCTCCATTGGCTATTTCGAGAACGTTTTACCCAGCAAAATCACAATGCCATGGCGCTGTTTGAAGAATTTCATCTTCATGGACAAGTTCTGCAAGGACTGTTCTTGCTCGTTATTAAGAGATCAGAACAGAAAGATGCAGAAAGCAGTGCCTTCTTTTTTTGTAAGCTCTGTTTTGATTGTCCCAGAACTGTCCCAAGACTCTGAACCCCTTAATGGCATGCTGTCTCAGGTGTCTCCATGATTACACCCAGGGCGGATGATTCGCTGGGTGCATTCACGGAATTCAGAGAGCTGCCACACCTGTGGTCACGGCGCGTTACAGAGAAAGGACACGGATTAAATCAGACCAGATGAAAGAAATGCTTACGGAAGAAGCCAGGAGAGACCCTGTGTGAACTTCCAGCCCTCTTCTCCCTGGACAACACAAATAACAGTTAATTCTTCCGACAATCACCTGAAACAACTGATTCTTTGTCAACCAGGGAAGCTCAGCAGAGCCTCAAAGCCTCAGTATCTAGGGCGTGATCATTTTCTAACCCTTTCCCCAGAGATGAAACTGATTCAGAGTGGCCCAGGGCCCCAGGCAAAAAAAATAAAAATAAAAATAAATGTGTGGATTCAACATAAATAATGTTTTTAGTTAAACTACCTGACATGGCGAGAACTCCCAGATATTCAAAGACACTCTCCTCAGGCAGGATACACTTCCCATCTCTGGTTTTCTTCCAAGAGCCCGTCAAGGATCAGTCTGTGTGTTGCCAAATGCAAGGTGGGAAGACCCCATTGGCAAACGCAAGGTGGGAAGACCCCAAACCTCCTGAGTTAACCCTCTTTTGTACTCACATCGATGTGCAGAGAAGAACTACCCAAGTGTATGGCCCTCAGAGAACCCACGGGAATCCCTAGGAAACTACAAATGTTTTTGGTAGCCTCTCCTAATCCTGTGGTGGAACATGAGTTATTCAAAGTTGTAGAGCACGCCTTACCCAAAGCCCACTCAAGTTCATCCATGCATTTCCACCAAGTTCTCTGCCCCGTAGCTGAGTCATAAATTGTCTTCTCTGCCCTGAAGTCAATACATTCTCAAAAATACTTATGACAACCCAAATGGAAGATGAATTCGTACGCTAACTGGTTGGAATCGGAGTCCTGGAGTCAACGAACCTTCAAACATTCTTATTACAGCCCAAGTTTGAACGGGGTTTTGTATTGTAAAAATTAGGGCTCTGTAACTACTGAGTTAATGAGGAGCTAATCTGTCTTATAGCCTATCACAGCCAACAATCTCAGTAATATCTCCTCAAAACAGCTGCTGGAAACAGTCAGTCCTAAAACCATCCAGGTTACAAAGAGTTTATTATATAAATGAAACAGCTTCCGTGATTACCATGCCTCTCCTGAGCCTCCAAAGAGATCTTTCTCTATTGCTTAACCCTTTCGGTACAGGTGCCGGATATATCCGGCGCCCATCTGATGACCTGTGTGGACGAGCGCCGGATATATCCGGCATCCATCTGTATATAATTTTTATAAATTTTACTTATATAATTGATAGAATTTTATATGACTATCTCTTAATATTAAAGTTACAAACAACACTTGGAAAAAAGCATTGTTTTATTAAGCATAGATCTTATATAAGGTTAGGAAAGTCTTCACACAAGGGAGGACTGACCATGTGCTATGTGTGCGTTTTCGGCGCGGCACCTCGTACAGCGGGAGTGTCGCGGCGGAAAGAGCGCTCGTACCGAAAGGGTTAATAATCTCAAAGCACAAGCCCCTCTGGGACAGTACAAGCCCTCATAGGAGAGTTTGTCCCTAAGGGCTCTTGCGCCATCTCAACTAGCGATGCATTTTATTGCATCACTGCTGGTTAAGGGTGTGGATGTTTTATTGTTACCTGTCCTAAAGATCTGCTGGCCATGCTACCCACAAAGTCCCTAATAAAATTCCGCCGTGAACTTTCCTAAAATTTATGAGAGGGAAACATTAAAGAGGCTTAAAGAATGAGAAAAAGAGGAAGAGACGGAGGTGACCTTCAGCTTTCCAACACATCATTTAAAATGAAAGCCCGAGGAGAGGGACAGGTCAGTGGGTTCTTGCCTCACGTCCTGGGACACTTTCTCACACAAGCAAAAAGCTCTCTGGTCACCGGAACAATTTCATGTTCAAGTCTAAGGAAGTTGACTGGCAGCTCTTGGTATCCTAACCTCAGATAAACACATTGGAAAAAATCCACTGTATTCAGATATTGGGTATGCCTGAACTCATGTGAGAAATACTTGAAAACCAATAAGACACACCCTGCATTTATTGCTGAGAACATTAAAATCACTGAGACTCATGCCCTCATCTCAAGCAGGTCACCTATTGGGGGGGGGGGGAAGGAAAGGAAGAAGGACAAGGAGAAGAAGCTGGAT
This sequence comes from Macrotus californicus, assembly GCA_007922815.1. Classification (NCBI taxonomy): domain Eukaryota; kingdom Metazoa; phylum Chordata; class Mammalia; order Chiroptera; family Phyllostomidae; genus Macrotus; species Macrotus californicus. The sequence goes on from VMDR010001806.1 coordinate 21,702, forward strand.
GCCACCCTATGGCACATGAAGGTGTTTTTATACCCTAGGTGGTCAGATTCATGGCCATAAAATGCTGTGGTCTGTCTGGATCCCGTGATAACACTCAGGGATACGAGCGCTCGCTGTTCTTTGAAGACTCATTCCTTTCTTGCTCCCTGCCAGAAGCACATGCTTTTCGGTGCTTTCCTTGGGAGGTTCTCTAACCTAACCAGAGGGGTTTCAAGACGCAGTTCGATGTCAGGATTGGCCCAGATCCTACAGGATTCTGGTCTTACACATGTCCTATGCCATCATGTTGACCCTGGGTGTCTGCAATGCTGGCCTGAGCCAAGCATGTCAACCTACAATAAAAACACCATTCAAGGTGAGAGGCAACAGCATTTATGTGAGATCGGTAAGCACTGATGCAGGCATGAGCCCCCACAGGGTCCCCATGATGAGCAGACACAGGGGTGGCACTTATAAGAAAGCAGAGAGGACAAGGACACCCAAAGCAGGGAGGTGTGGCTGTGGGCTCAGATAACATGGGATCGTGATGCTCATTCTCAGTAAACAGCGTGTTTCGTTCTCCGTCCTGTGCTCATCTGTCCAGTCGTCACCCCGTCTGCTTTCCTGTCACCTTTGCAGACAGCTCTTTGAGACACACAACTGGTTTAGGCCCCGTGCAGAGGTGACTTTTTCCTGTTTCAACACCCACAGGCTGGAGGCCTCCAACGTGCGGGGCAGCTCCTCGGGATGGCAGCTATGACCCCGTTTTAGTGGGGTTCCATTAGAACAAACTGTCAACTCTTCCAAGGGATGAGATTTGGTGGGTTGGGTGAAAAGGGGGAAGGGACTAAGTTTAAAAAAATCTCATAGACACAGACAACAGTGGGGTGGTGACCAGAGGGAAAGGGGGTGGGGGGCGGTAAGAGAAAGTGAAGGGGAATAAATACTCATGGAAGGAGAGTTGAATTTGGGGTGGGGAACACATAGTACAATACACAGGTGATGTTTTCTAGAGTTGTGTACCTGAAACCTGTATCATTTTATTAACCAATGTCACTCCAATAAATTCAATAAAAGAAAAACTTGAGGGGCTCCCTTTATGTTATTTTTTGACACAGAAAATGCCAAGAGAGCGCCCTTGGTAGGATGGGGCAGCACAGAGAGGTGACATCCACAGTCTCCTCCAGGGGCAGGTGGTCAAACCCACCCATGTGAGCGACCCTTCCCCACAGGCTGGCACAGAGTACAGGGGATTATATGCACTCCTGCTTCAAAGCCACTGTGGGGAAGCACCATTCACAGTATTTCCCATCTGGGCCTCTGCTCTCTACATCTTCATGCTTCCTGGCCAGGTCACCCTACAGGGTTGCACCTGCCTATGCCCGGCAGGTAAGTTAGACAGTGCCATCAGCCAGGTACACAGTGGTGACTCATCTGACACATCCATCAAAGCTCACCTGCAATACTCTTCCTGCCTTGCATTCCCTTCTTTGATGTCCCCAGCGTTTGCTTTCCTAGTGTAGGGGAAAGGCAGGATTTTGTTCCAGGCAATTTGGAAGAATCGGGCATGAAAAGGATGGTTTCTTTGTCTTGCTAAGCTGGGCGCCCAGTTCATCGTCTCTGTGTGATCTCTTCCCTCCCCCATGTCCTTCTCCCGACCTTGAGAATGTCATTTCGGAAATCGAGGCTCCTAATAAGGCTTGATCAGATCCCCCATCTGAACATAGAAACCATCCGTGGCATGCCGGTGCAAGCTATCTAGAAAACGAATCATTGCTCTTTCAACACAGCATCTGGCCTCCACCACGAGCGGAAGAAAAATGAATATATTGCTGGAAAAGGACACATCGTTCTGAGTGGCAGAAAGAGGTTAATGTGCCTTTGTCCCCTGGACCATGATCTTGTGGAGAAATGTGAATGCGGATGAAATTTTTCCTCTCACCTGGAAGCAGGAAGATGACAATCACTCAAGTGTGTTGCGTGCTCAGGAGTCTGCATGCCACCACCTTTTGAAGTCCATAATTTTATATCTAGATAGAAAGATAGATAGATAGATAATAGATAGGTAGGTAAATGATAAATACATGCCATTATCTGAAAATTAGTGAAAAGAATGTCTAAAAAAAGTCTCTTTGGAAAAGCGACAATTTTTAAAAAGTTGGAGAGGCATTCTACTAACCAGAAACAAGTCCATAAAGCTCGTCTGCCCCTGCTGCTGAATTTTGCCGACCGACGCGGAGAGATTCCCTTCTAAGAACATAACAGGACTCAAAGACCCCCCCCACCCGGGCTGAGCAACCCCTCAATTGCACTGTGTTTTTACAAGTATCTCTTTTGAAAAAAGGAATTGCAAGATGATAGATTTCCAGAAAGTAGATAAAAGTTGGGCTGTTGATACCTCATAGATTTTGGTAGTGGAAGCAGACAGCAAAGTGACTATTACTTAGAAAAGTCTGTGAGAGTCTGTGTGTTTTGTACTCTGAGTGGGCTTCTTCCCTCTCACTGCAGCCAACCAGGCTCTGGGAGAGGACTCTCATTATCATGGTAATTAGGATGGTGAACCAGCAGAACCACCATTTGACGCATCATTTGCTATGCAAATTGTTTTTCACAGAGAATCATTTGCTTGCCTGCCTGGTCATTTCTGATCTTCACCTCTCTGGATGTGGAGAAAGGATGTTAGCAGCGAATTTTATCCGTAGAAAAGTATCGGAGGGGTCGCCCTGGGGCCATATTTAAACGCTTCTGTCTTCACTTCCAGAAGGCGTGAGCTCACAACCGCTGGAGGAGAGAAAGGCTGGTTGGTGGGGATTCACCCCTTTTCGTTCTGAGGGAATCTAGACCTCTTGCAGCTGAACTTTCTCAACACAAACTTTATCAAAATTGGAGCGTGCACCCCAGTATTTAATGACTCCACTTATAGAATGATAGGCATCCATCTGTTGAAACACATCATGCACATCTAAGAAGCAGGTCCCAACCAGAAAGTTCAAAGGAACACAACATTGATGAAATGAACTATACATTTTTTCCAGTTTGATTGAGAGATGATTGACATGGAACGTTCCAGAAATATAATGTGTACAACGTGATAATTTGATGTTGCAAAATGAGGATTACAACATGGTTAATATTCTGATGACCTCATATAGTTAGTTAGCTTTTTTTTGGGGGGGGGTGTAAAATCATTTAAGATCTACTCTCTTAGAAACTCAAGCATATAATGCACTATTATTAACTATAGTCCCCATGCTGTACATGAAGTCCCCAGAATTAATTCATCATTTAACTCAACTTTGTATTCTTTGACCAATATCTCCCCATAGTCCCTGGAAAACACAATTCCATTCCCTAGTTCTATGAAAACATAAACAAATTTTAAAATTATTCATTAAGGTGAATCATGCTACGCTGAAGGTAGTGACGATGTTAGTTTTGGTCTATGTGTTAACTGTTTATAACCATAATTTATTGCTCAATTTAGATCAACAGATGCATAGAAATAGAAGTTTTAAGTAATTATATAACATATATAAATCCTATGATATGTATTCCAAATATATAACATATATTTCCTATGATATTCATTAGTCTTTCTGCGTGTTTTCATATGTCAATTTGATAATTACCTTACATGAATGAAAGATGCTATTTTTTAAGGTAAAAGACATCTTGCATTATCAAGCCTCGGAAAGACGGTAAAATCAGAGAGTTTGAAGTAAATGCCTTACATGGTGTGAGGAAAGATATCCCCAACTCAGATGCGAGAGTAGAACGAAGTGATCACTGGGGGTCATGTACACCCAGCAGCAAGCAGGCAGCCAGGGTACGGGTGAGTGCTGAGTGCATGAGATGGGGTGAGGGGGGCGGGCTTGGAGGGCCTGGGGCAAGAACTATGAAATCTTGAAAGGGTTGCTAAGGGAGATGAAAGAAAGGTTGACTCAAAACCTGTAGATGGCACATGCTCAGTTAAGCCAAATGCCAGATTTCAGCTAGTGGGAAGGAGCTCCGCAGAGTTAAATTTGGAAAAGACCAAGGATGATGTCCCAAGGACGGGTGGCTGACCCAGAGCAGAGAGTGGGACCCCTGGAGGTGACAAGCTCAAGGGCAGCAAACTCCAGTTCATCCCTCTCACCCTCTCAGAGTCCAAGAAGACATGCTGGGATGAAAAAGTCCAGCTTGCCCACATCATCTGCTCTGTGACCCAGCATTCATCCACTTGGGTTGATGGGGCATGACTTATCTGTGTTTATCCAATTGGGTGGCTCTTTGGCATTTTACTCTGTGCAAGGAGGAGGTCTTGATCTACGGGGAGGTCACCCTGGGGACTCTAGGGCCATCAATGGCTACGTAGATATAGAACTTTCCGCCTTCTACCTCCTGTCTCTTGTGTGTGTCCTATAGAGTGAACGGATTTCCCAGCACATCTGCCCACCTTATACTTCAACCTCAGTCACTGCACAAATGGCTCAGATGCCTAGGAACTCTTCAGAGAGGGTACCCACCAGGGCTGGCATGGGCTTCCACCCACGCTGACCCCAGATGGAACTGTCAAGATGAACCCGGAGTATAAGTGGCAGAGGACCACTTGAATCTTTGTCTGTGAGCTTCTGTTTTATCGGTCCAGAGGCATAGACATATAACTGTAAGTACGGAAGATACCAGGAAATGTATGTAATCGAAGGCTCTCTGATCCACAGAGTCATCACAAAGACAGAAACCTCCACTCTCTTCCACCTATGCAGTTGAAATTAAGTATTTACAAAAATACTACTCCCCATAACATTTCATCAAACAATAAGATGTTGTGGATGCTTTTGTGATAGCTCACTGAGGTAATGTAGACAAGACTCATTCAAGGATGGTGTAAAATTAGTTAAATACACAAACTCACCTGTTTAACCCCAAAATATGGGGGAGGGGGAGAAAAGCAAAGATATTCACTTGTATTTCTACAATGTTATGCTTTTGATACCAATGGAAAAGTTCATGGTGATAAACGGACTTGGAGGAGTTACACAATGATTGTCCCACATACCAGTGCATAACAACTAAATCTTCAAAGGGCAAGTCATACATTATGGATAAAGACATCGTGTGGATAGATTTTTTTAAGATATTTGTCGATGTTTCCGATAATGTTTCTGCAGACAAGGTTCAGAAATCTCAGTTGAATGACAATATGAACAGTTAGACAACTTTCCAGAGAGAGCAAGAATTAACCAGATAAACATGTGCATGAACTTGATAAGAGTATGAATGAATTTGATAAAGCGATTTTGTTCATTTTGTGGGCGGGAACTTGTCCAATCAGGATGATGACGTTCTCAGTATTTTCTTTTTTTTTTTTAGTCAAATTCTCAAATGAGACACAATAAAGCAAATTAACTCTCAGGTTAATCAAAGCCTTGTCTATACATTGTATCCTCAGAGTACCTTTCTGTCTCTTCCTGAAAGTTATTTTTTTTTAATCTTGTTTAGTCCATCGTGACAAGCACTATTCCAACACACAGTGGATGTTGGAAGGATGAACGGAGTAGGAAGAAACAAGAGAAAGAAAGGCAGGGAAAGAAGGAAGGAAAAAAAGAAGGGAAGAAAGAAATGAGTAGAAGAGAAAGAAGTATCTGTTGCCTGTGATTATTATCAGCCATTTTTATAGACTTCCCTTTAATCGTCACCACCAATAGCAATAAAGTTTCCCACTACCACTCAAGAGCATTTTACTGGTAGATGCTTGAATGAATCAGGGCAATATCCGTGTGATATAATAACCACTTCCTCCATATTTATGGCCCACCAAAACCCGAAATCTACTGGAAATGGGTGGTGAAATACGACGCCCTGCATCATTCATCCAGACCAAAAAAACATTTCAAGAGGCAAAAAGAAGATTAGCAAAACCTCCTGGAAATTTATGTTTTCCACAATACTTCATCAGTCGCAGAATATTTGTGATCCTCTTTGGAGCATAATTTACAAAGGAACAGCGACGCTGTCAAAATATTAAATTCAAAATAAATAGCTGTTCCAGTCAAATTCCAGATCTCCAGCTGTCACGCAATTTTTCTCTAGTGGATTATGAATTACAATGCTCCCTGAATATTAACTGACTCCATGGAAATATTTTCATTGCAAATGCCTTGTTTGCAGGGGAAAAAACAAAACAAAACAGTATTCCTATTTGAAGAAACAGAACTTTCCTGATTTCCCATGATTTCATACACTTATAGGAAACAAGGGAAGGGATTAAGAAGGACAAATTGGCCGTCACCGAACAGTCATGGGGATATAAAATCCACCAGAAGCAAAATAGTCAATAATATTGTAATAACTAGGTATGGTGTCAGGTAGGTACTAGATTTACCGGGAGAATCTCTTTATAAGTTATATAGATGTCTAGTCACTATGCTAGCACAGGAAAGGCAAGGAGTAACTTTGTCACCAAAATGCAGCCCTGGCGGGACCATGTAAGGCAGACACAAAACTTACCTGTGGGGCGTCCGCCATCAACAAACTCATCACCTCGTTGAATACAAAGCAATGAATGATAACTTGAAGCTGAAAATCCCCTGCAGAATGAAGGATCCTTTGTCCCCAGAAAATGGGGACCTATTTATCACTGTCTGATATTTTCTTTAACGTTTTACCTAATATTTAATCAAAGATTTTTTTTTCCTTAATTTTGCCTTCTGGTGCTGGTTTACAAAATCTAAACTGACTACTGGATGTTGTATACAGAGTGTCCTCATTTCACGAGGATGCAGTCTTGGAAACTGCAGCATCGAGCAAAGCGACGTACAACAAAGCCCGTTTAACCAGAGGGTGATGAACAGAAACGAGAGTAAAGTCCCTACGTGATATTTCTGGTCACAAAAACATCGCCAGTCTTCTAAATAAAGACCCAAAACACTTCTCATCTTAAACATTGAAATAAATGGAAGTTATACATACATTGAAGAAAGATAAATAAACACAAAGAAGAGAATCACGTTTGTAAGCTCTGATTCCAGTCCAGGGATGCGGGGGAAGAGGGGTTGCCCCACTAGGTCAAGGCACAAGATGGACCTGTGCTGGGCAGGACGCCTTTCCATCGAAAGGTCAGCCACACACACACTCACTCAGAAAGGGACATGTAGACGTGGCAGTTAACCTCATGTCATTGTCTATGGGATCTGGGAGGAAATTAGACTCCCCAGAAAAAACCCACTCAGACATAGAGAGAATGTGGAAACCCCATACCCAGTGGTCTGACCTGGAAGTAGTTTATTTCTTATCGATGTTATAAGGAACAAAGCTGATGTGTATCTGGTGGACTTTCTTTTTTTATATTTTATTGATTTATTTTTAGAGAGAGGGGAAGGGAGGGAGAAAGAGAGGAAGAGAAACATCAATGTGTGCTTGCCTTTTTGCGCGCCCCCTACTGGGCACCTGGCCCACAACTCAGGTACGTGCCCTGACTGGGAATTGAACTGGCGACCTTTCAATTCGTAGGCTGGCACTCAATCCACTGAGACACACCAGCCAGGGCTCTGGTGGCCTTTCAATGAGAGAAAAACTGACATTTGTGGACGAAGAGTAGGATTCTCCCACAACTCCAGTCTCCAATGTCTGATAACCATCAGTCCATTTTCTGTAGTTCTGAGTCTGTTTCTATTTTATTTTGTTCATTAGATTCTACATAGAAGTGGAATCATATGACATTTGTCTTTCTCTGACTTATTCCACTGAGTATAATACCCTCTAGGTCCATCTGTGCTATCACAAAGAGGGAGATCTTATTCTTTTTCACGGCTGAGTAGTATTCCATCATATATATGTACCACTGCTTTTTTATCCATTTGTCTATTCATGGTCACTTTGGCTGCTTCCATATCTTAGTTATTGTAACTAATGCTGCAATGAACGTAGAGGTGCCTTTACATTTTCAAATGAGTGTTCAGAGTTTCTTTGCATTTATCCTCAGAACTGGAATTGCTGGGTCATAATGCAGCTGCATTTTTCGTTTTTTGAGGACCCTCCGTACTACTATCCACAGGAGCTCAGAGAGCTCCCTAGCCAACAACCAGACAGCAAAATAAAGCAGAGACCTCAGTCGTACAACCTCGAGGAACTGAATTCTGCCAACAGCCGACCGACATTGGAGGGAGATGTAATCCCCCCGACCTTCTGAGCAAGCACTCAATCTACCCTACTGAATTCCTCAGCAAAGACCAAACTCTGCCGTGCTGAACTCATGACCTACAACACTGTCACCTAACACGGACATTGCTTTAAGCTGTGATGTCTGCGGCAATTTGCCACACAGACTGGGAAACTCACCCATGCCGATGTCACTGTAACATACCTCAGGCCATCCGTCCATACATACTTGGAGGTGGGTGCAACCTTTGTTTAGAAATTCCCTAGTAGGTCACAGGAGAGTGACATTATCTCCCAGTCACCAGGACAACAGACCTCAATGGACAGTTCAAGTGCAGGGAACCCATGTCAGGGATTGACTGTTGATTTGGAAGATTCTCAGTTATTGCCCAGGCTGGTGTGGCTCAGTGGGTTGCAAGTTCGATTCCCAATGACGGCACATGCCTGGGTTGCAGGTTCAGTCCCCAGTCAGGCTATGTACAAAGGGAAACCAATCAATATTTATTCCTCACTTTGATGTTTTTCTCCCTCTCTTTCTCCCTCTCTCTCTCAAAAATTTTTTTTAAAAGTCTCAATTATTTGTACAAATTGTGCTTCCATTGGTACTAGGTAAGCCAAAAACATTCTCTCTTTTTCTTCTAGAAATGCACTAGACGACAGTTTTGCTGGAAGTTCCTGCTGATGGTCACTGTGGATGAACCTGAACGAACTGGAGACAACGTCATTGATGATCATGTCCTAAGCATTTCTGGGTAAAGTTCCCGTGGTAGAAACAGTGTCCCGTGGACAGAGCCATGTGGCTCCACCGGCACCTCTTCCAAAAATCAAATGGGTTGCTGGGGTGGTAATGAACAAACCAACATGAATTCCTGCCTAACAGGAATACTGGATCCTGAAATGAACTGTTCACTCTCCTTTTTAATGGGACGAAGCCGTAGCCAGGCGTAATAAAAATAATGGAAATGAGGGCTTGGAGTCATTAATCTACTGAGAAGTGCCACGAAGAGTAAGTGAGGCAGAGAAGAAGCCAAACGCCTATGACGGCGGCCGCTAGATGCCATTTGTGCCTAATGGTCTCCGTAGCCATCAATGAAAGAGGGAATGGAACAGATCATGGGAAATAAAAATTTTGAGTCTACTTCTTCCCAAGAAGGACAGGATGGAGAACGGAGTGATTTGTCAATACACGTGCTTGCCTATAGCTTCGTTGGAGGGGAAAAAAAAAGGAACCTTATGTCTACGTATCACGTATAATGAATGAATCACAAAATTCCTACTGAATGAGCAAAACACTTGTTTTTCCTACCTGTCACCCTTTGCACCGTACACAACAGTACCTGGGTCCAACTTGTGAGAAACACCTGCCATGCCCACAAATTTAATCCGAATCTTTCTGGCGGGGTCTGAGAAGTACGTCTCCACCCATCATCTCCACGTGTCCCAGGCTTCCCAGGAAAAGGCACCGATGGTTGACTTTCATACAACATGTCGCTAAAACATATAAGGGGTCACAGTGCACGTCCATCCTGGTAATGCCCAAAGCGACCTCATGTTGGATTACTGACCAGAATCAATATTTTTGAGATTCGCCTTGTCAGCACCATCTTCTGACCGTATCTCAGCCTTCTCCGGCTGCCAGTGCTTACAGGTGTACGTCTCTGTCCCTGAGATGAATTTCGGGGTGCAAGACAGTTACAAGGAATAAATGCTTGGAAAGGAAGCGTGCTTGGGGAGAGAAGGAGAAGCTGCACCGAGAAGCAGGTTCATCAAATCTTTGTAAACGTAGCCCTGAAGTCTGAAGTGGGTATCGTCCAGGTGAGTTAAATCAAAAGGGCCAATGAGATTCAATCACTGGACACAGGCTGCCTGTGGCAAGGACTGAACTGGAGGAAAGGGAGCTTCAGTGCATTGCCATTGACCTTGGGTAGCAAGTTCTTCCACAAGGAAGAAGTTCGTCCATGCCTTACCAGGTCCGCCCTGGGAGACACTACGTTTTATTGACTTGTAAAACCAACACACAGCCCCGTCCCTGTTCACAGACATCTCTTCGATGAATGACTCGGCGTACGAGCGAACAGAGTTACCAACATTGAACAGGAGTGCTATTTTCAGGCTTACGGGACGGTGTGAGCGATTGTGTTCCTGTGCTCCTTGAAGATTTTTACAGGCAGTTAACCTGAGAACTGTGATGTGGTTCAATTTGTTCCACACTCCAAGCTCCCTGGGACTCATTAAGTATGGTGCATGGAGCAAAAGCTCCCATAAAAAAAAGCACGTGGAAGTGTTAACTCCGGGAACCGTCGGCGGAACCCAAACAAACAGGCGGGCGGCGGAGCATTGAAGACGTGCTTTCAACACATACATCACGGAGGCTCGGTCTCCGCGTTTATTTTCTTTCTCACTGAGACATAAAAAAAAAAAAGCTCTGTCCTAATTCATTCTGATGTCACACTCCCTTAAGCATTCGTGGCTCATTTAGTTACTCGAGTCCCTTGAACATCTCATGCTGAAATCTGTATTAATCACACAATTAATGGAATCTCAACAATAAAATCGGTGCTGGTGGAGAAATGCTGTTTTCCTGCAAAGACGGGCCATGGGAGCGTGCTGGGAAATGATGGAAACCGCATCTTCTAGCCTAAGAATAGTGTGATGTTCAATATTTCATGAACACCCTGAGTTCAACGCGAAGGTCCTGAAAACAAAGACACTTATCTGCCTCACACAGCAGCTGCTGGAGACTCCACCCACCAGGAGGTAATAGATGTGTTTTGTAGGTTTTAGCCGCAATCAAGTCAGAGGACCTCGGAAATGGCGGACATGCTGGTTGTCTCTCCCGCCCCAAAATGCAAGCTCTCCAGTTCACTGCCGCTTTAGGAACTGAAGCTGGATTTTCTCCCATGATTTTGATTTAGATAAGGAGCTTTTGATTCTCCCTCATCCCCTGTGAGTTTGCCAGTCCATAACCAGGAGCCTGGTAATGAGTAGGCAAACCCCGTGCCCCCCACGTTCAGAAAGCTGCCCTACTACCTGCCCGAGAACAACCATGGACTGGAGGGTGACTGATTGTATGTGTGTGAGTGTGTGTCTGGTGTGTGAGTGATGTTTAATTCAATGCATCAGCCCTGGCTGGTGTAGCTCAGTGGATTGAGTGCCGACCTGCAAACCAAAGGGTCGCCAGTTAGATTCCCAGTGGAGACACAAGCCTGGGATGCAGACCAGGTCCCCAGTAAGGGGTGTGCAAGATGAAACCATACATTGATAATTCTCTCCCTCTCTCCTTCCCTTCCCCTCTGTCTAAAAATGAATAAATAAAATCTTTCTTAAAAAAAAAATAGGCATCAAGTTGACGGGGTTATAGCATGCCCAGATCAGACATCATCTCTTGATGTGTCTATGAGGGTGTTTCTGAAGATTCACATTTGAATCCATGGAGTTAGTGCAGCAGATTGCCCTCCTCAAGGAGGGTGGGCCACACCTAATCAGTTGAGGGTCTGAAAAGCACAGAAGGTGGAGAAAGGAGGAATTCACCCTTTGTACTCCAGCCTCACTGCTAGAGCTAGGATGACTTATTTGATCTTCACCTGCCTTCAGTCTGCGATTTATACCTGCAGCCTCCCTGATTCCCGGGACTTTGGGCTCATCCACAGGTCTCCTGGGTCTGTAGCCTGCAGATGACAGATTATGGGACTTCCTACCCTGGATAATAACGGGAATCTCTTACTGAATTTTGGAAGGACCTGACTAATAATTTCCACAGGGTGGGGCAAAGGTAGGTTTACAGTTGTCTGCACAGAAAATAACACAATAATAAATATAATACAAGAACAAACTCTGTGTTTCGTGGACTCATGGCTGTAAAGCTGCATTCGTGCATCCCTGTAGACACACCCAATAGGAGTGATTGTCACAATATGTTCTATGTGAATAACAAATATATAGTAATAATTACTTATTCTACAGGGGTAGGCAAAAGGAGGTTTAGAGTGGTTTACATGGAAAAAGATGAATCACGCCTACAAGATAAGTCATAAACAAGGATACGAAATAGCAACAATAAGATGAGAATAAATAATACAGTAATTAATAAATAATAATACAAGAGTAAACTGTTTCTCATATACCTATCAATCTACATTTGCCCTCTCTCACATCTTATATATGCTGTGTATGATATTATTTAGCAATATAAATATATGCACATAAATATAGTTCAGTTGTTAAACTTGCAAATTACAACAAAAAAAAAGTCTATGAATAAGAAGATGCACCATTTTCTCATTCCTTCCATAAATCTGACCTAGTAGATTAAAAGTACTCTTTGATGAGTTGCAATCCGCACCTGAGGAGCAGGTGAGACATCATCTGTATCTATTCCAAGGCCTTGCTTTCAATGCCACTTCACTGTGTGCTGTTCCCCTGATTTTTCAGTAAAGAACGTTTATAATTTCAAGGATGGCTGACCATTACTGCAGAAATATATATTTCAGCTCCTTTTTGTCATTTTTTTAAATCTAGCAGGAACTTTGCTTTGCATTATGCTTGTGAAGCAATTTCTAATAGTGCCTCTGTTTTTAGCTGTGAGGAACTTGGTCATGTCTGCATTGCCGGTGTCTGACTCTCTGGCTGGTGAGTGGGTCACATACCCCATATTCTGTATCTCGTATTCCTGGCATGGTAGGAACCCAGAAGTGTACCTGCTAGAGAAGAATGGGTTTCCCTGCCCCAGTTATCCAGTGACAGCCGTAAGATGCCACATAACTAGCAGGAGGCACAAGACAGAAGAAATAGGGGTGAGCAACCCCAAAAGTAATTCTGCCACCATCCTGTGAATTTTACCTGTCACCCTCCCACGTTCACCAGGCAATTGTGTGTAAACTCAGAAAGAACACTAGGCGTGATGGCAGGAGGCTGGCGGGAGTAGAAATCATCGGTTAAGAACAGAGAGTAGCCCTCCCTGGGGTGGACTCAGGTTGCACTCAAGAAGGACCAACTCATAGCCAAGTGTTGGAAGCAACCTAAGTGCCCATCAGTCAATGAGTGGATCAAAAAACTGTGGTCCATTTTCACAATGGAATTCTACGCAGCAGAGAGAAACAAGGACATCCTACCCTTTGCAACAGCATGGATGGAACTGGAGAGCATTATGCTAAGTGAAATAAGCCAGGCGGTGAGAGAGAAATACCACATGATCTCACCTTGAACTGGAACATAATCAACAAAACGAACCAGCAAGCAAAATACAACCAGAGACATTGAAACTGAGAACAGGTTCACACTGACCAGAGGGGAAGGGGGAGGGAATAGTGGGGGGAAGGGTTTCCAGAAAACACTATAAAGGACACATGGACATAACCAAGGGGGAGGGTGGGAGCAGAGGAGGGAGGTGGGATTGGCTAGGATGCGGGGGGAGTGATGGGGGAAAATGCAGACAACTGTAAATGAACAACAATAAAGTAATCTAAAATTTTTTAAAAAAAGAAGGACCAACTCTTGTCAGGAACAACTGTTCTAGGGGTGCTGGGAGTCTATTTTATGGGGTGTTTTCCCTTTGTGATGGTTTTCTCAACAGTTGCAAGAAACCCACCAGAAATCCATCCTTCCCCAGCTGCCAGCAGATAAGGGGCGTCTTTCTTACAAATCGCTCAGAGCTCCAGGAACACACCGGGTAGCTAAGCACCGACTCCACCCCCAGCACGTAGGCTTTTTATTGTTGCTTATTCCATCAGCCTCTCCATGGTTTGCACTTGGCTTGGTCTCCATGAAGTTGTTGCAAGTGGAGAAAATTGAGGAAGGAAAGGAGATGAGCTCCCCGTCCCGGGAAGAAAGAAAATGAGAAAAACCACAGCTCTGGCCTGATGTCCATGGTTTGCTCTACGGAGAGTTGGGATTCCCACTTGAACGGCACTGCACGCTTAGGAAGTTGTGCTGCCCACCCCACAACGAGCAGAGCGAGGTCCCTGCTATCTGAGCACTGGTATTACAGCTTCCCAAACAGGCTGCAAATGGGCCTCACAGCATCCCACACGAGTCCTTGGGGATTTCCCAGCCATCGGGCTAATTGTGGCAAATATCGTCATACACTGTGCCGGATGTGTGAAGAAAGCAATGTATGTTGACAGCTCCGTGGTTCCACGGTGCCTTGTGAACACGTCCACACGCCAACTTCGGGAGGGAGGCAGCCACGCGCTGGTGCCCGTCTCTGCTTGCACTGTGTCTCCAGAACGTAGCACCATATGCCACTGCCCTGCTGCGTTCTCCAAGTTGGCAGCCTACCTGCTTCCCACTGGGAGTTACAAGATCTAAATTGTGCTGGGAACCGACTTGGCTCCTCCGCATCCGGCCCAGTGCCGACAAATGATGAATGCGGGGTGCTCACACATCATTCTCCACCACCTAAACCCAGGGGGAGATTTTCCCATGGCCTGGAGTAACGTGGGAGCTGATGGGGAACGACAGATAGCCTACATTTCCAAGAACCACAATCGTACTGAGAGCATCCTGAAAGCAATACGTCTCAGTAAAGAAAATTGGGACACAGAGAGACTAAAAGCATTCTTTCTGTGCACGTAACAGCTCAGTAGTCGACCACCCCGAAGCAGCAGGGAGTATTTCTCAGCCTGATACCATAGGCAACTTTTGCTTTGACGGCTTCAAGACCACAGGGAACCACCGGCTTCCTCAATGAGCTAAAACCCTGCGAAAGTTCTCACTGATAAGAAAGAGAATGGAAAATTCAAACTGAAACGTGACCGTGAAGATGCCAAAAATAAAACCAGGTTCCTACGATTCTTATTTTGGGTCCGTGCAAGAGCGGGCTGTGAGAGGAAGATTCTAGAACCAATGGCTATCTGACAGGGGTGCCCAGACAACAGCAGTGGGCAAGTGGGTGCATTTCCTAAGGCTGTTGTTGTAACAAAGGACCAAGAACCGAGTGGCTTTCAACAACAGGATTCATTCTCCCCCCACCTGGAGACCAGACGTCTGAGGTCCAGGTGTCCACAGGCTCCAGGGAGGGTCCTTCCCGCCTCTTCCAGCTCCAGGGGCTCCAGGGATCCCTGGGCTGGTGGCTGCGTCCCTCCCATCTCTGCCTCTGTCTCCACGTGGCTGCTCCTGTGGGTCTGTGTCTCCGCTTCTGTCTCTTCTAAGGACACTGTCATCGGACGTAGGGCCACCCTGGCCCAGGACAACCTCCTCTCAGATCCTTCACTTAATCCCATCGTAAAGACCCTACTTCCAGATGTGGTTACATTCTGAGGTTCTGGGTGGACAGACATTTTGAAGGACACAATTCCAGCCACA
Source organism: Macrotus californicus (assembly GCA_007922815.1). Lineage (NCBI taxonomy): Eukaryota > Metazoa > Chordata > Mammalia > Chiroptera > Phyllostomidae > Macrotus > Macrotus californicus. The sequence continues at coordinate 37,122 of VMDR010001806.1, forward strand.
AGAAAGAGTGATGAGCCCTGCCTGGTGTGGCTCAGTGGATTGAGCGCCGGCCTGCAAACCAAAGGGTCTCTGTTTCGAATCCCAGTCAGGGCACACAGATCTATAAAAAAGATGGTGTGTGTTTCAGAATATGTTATAATGTTGAAAATTGACCCCCCCAAAAAAACAAGTGCATATATTTTTAATTAAAATTAGGTACAGTGACTAAATATTCTAGATTGCTTGTGTTTTATTATCACCTACATTGATCTTGCATTACTTTCCGAACGCTGCCCTAGGTCTGTTTCTTTATCACGCTTTGTTCTCTTACAATATTACTCAGAATCGTTGAAATTTTTTTAAAAAAGAGCTAGCTTCTTTGGAGCACTGGTTAAAACACTAGCTCATCATATTTTGATGAGTTCACTCAGAAGTAATGGCGGCTGAACACTGGACATCCAAGAATTGTGGAGACTACCCAGTGAACACTGGGAAAGGAGAAGTTTACTTAGACCTCACCTGCTGCAAGATGACAGGAGTGCACACTTACAGCGGTGGTTGGTCTGCAGCTCAGTTCCCATTGGACCCTTTTTTATACTTTTGACAAATCACAGAGAACAAGAAGAGATCATCTCTACCCGATCCATCACAGACGTGGCTCGGGGAGATTGCCCACAGAAGGTGATAAGAATTTGCAAAGCACCGTAACAGACCTTTTCATTAAATTCTAAATACCTACACTCATCGTTCTTCTACGTAAGTAGAGGGGCCATACACAATCCTCTCAAAAAACAGAGCAAGAATAGATGATCTTCGCCCAATCCATCACGGACGTTGTTCAGAGAGATTGCCCTGCTACCGTGATAAAAATCCACAAAGCTATGTATTAGACCTTTTCATTAAATGCTAAATACCTACACTCATCATTCTTCTATGTAAGAAGAGGAAATACACACATTTCTTTTACACACGTGGTGTTAAACAGAAAAACTTAGGTGAACAGTTTCTTACAAAAAAAATCCTTCTACCTGTTGTTGCCTCAAATTATCGGACAAATTGGCATTGGTGGTTGACTCATTTTGATGCTAAATGTAACCACACAACCAAAAATCGAAGACATGATTTCAATCTCCATGTTCACGTGACGTACATCGAATCCTATTTTTTTTTTACATGCGTGGTGTCTGCCTCACCAAGTCCCTAGCTTTTCCCCAGTAAACCGACGAGGCACGCAATCACACTTTTCTTTAATGGCAAATGACACAATTTAACACCGCCCAGGCCTTGGGCTCCCCACAAAATGGAATGTCATTTTGTTTGAAATGAACCGCGTCCACTGATGCATTCAGAAACCCTCACTTTCCTGGAGGTCAGGAAGCTGACTGAAAGACGATAAATGGATCATTGGAAACCAAAGAAAAGTTTTGGTTTTTTTTTGAGGTTTAAACCTACACATCTGGAATACCAAGGAGAGACAAGAAGGACAAATTCACCAGCCAGGTACGCCTACTGAAGGTCCCCCTATGAACAACAGAAGCGCATGTCACATGCAACGAAATGAGTTGCTCCTCCTTTGAGCAAGAAAGAAAATTATTATCCAAATACTTGCCTGTGAATGTTCAGAGCTTCCACAAAGCATCTTGAGTTGTGGAAAAATAGCCCATTGATTTTTGCTTTCAACGGCTATTATTGTTTGCTGGGTAGAAAGCAAGAGTCGTCACTTGTGAAGTTTCTCAAGAGGGCACGACACCAGGCTGTTGACAAGTCATGGCATGTATATAGCAAGTCATAGAGGGAACTCCAGAATGCACCCGTCCTGTACAACTGAAATGATGTACTACTGCATAATGCCACATGTTCCTTGCCCCTCTTCCTCAAAACCCACCCTTCTCATGTTTGCTTTCTATGAATTTGGTTATTTTAGATATCTCTTGAACGTGGAACCATGCACTACTTTGTGTTAAGAGGGTACATCTTGCCCTGGCTGGTGTGGCTCAGTGGATGGAGCACTGGCCTGTGAACCAAAGGGTCACAGGTTCAATTCCCAGTCACGGCAACATGCCTGGGTTGAGGGCCAGGTCCCCAGTAGGGGGCATGCAAGAGGCAACCACACATTCATGTTTCTCTCCCTTTCTACCTCCTTTCCGTTCTCTAAAAATAAATAAAATCTTTTTTAAAAAAAAAAGAGGGTACATCTCATGTTAACTGGTCTTAACACACGCACAGAGGCACAGAGAAATATAAGGAAACATCTGAAGGTGCTGGAGATGATTATAACCTTGAACGTTGTGTTTAACTCATGGGGGAAGCACATGTCCAAGTTTTCGACACGAATGACGTGCATTTTTTGTATCAACAATACCTCAAGAACTGTTTTTGTTTTTACTGCATTTTTTTTAATTTGTCCCTTATAGTTGACACACAATCTATTAGTTGGAGGTGGACACATAGTGACTAGACATTTCTGGAACTTAGGCAGTGTTTGTCCTGATAAGTCCAGTCCCCATCGGGCCCCACACACAGTTACGACGATATTACTGACTATATTCCCTGTGCTGAACTTGACATCCTGTGACGGTTCTGTAACCAACAATTTGTGCTTCTCAATCCTTTTACCTTTTTCACCCAGCCCCCCAAACCCCCCTGAAATCTGGCACCCATCACTCTGTTCTTAAATAGGCACTCAAGAGAATTCCCCAACTACTATAAGGATTGAACTTTTCCACAAAGACGCAATTTGTAAAGAAAAACCCCGCACCCATTCCCACCTGCTTGCCTGGGACCATGTACTGGGCCAGGGAGATCTGAACACTTGATTGGAACAAATATCTTAGATAAAGAAACTGATAGTCTCCAAGGGCCCTTTCCCCAAAGGGTGGGGGTGACGATGGGTTCATTTGTCACACAGGTGCACACATTCCAAACTCTGACAGTGAACAACTGTTGGCACCGTGTGCCGAAGATTTGAGCAGATAAAAATATGGCTGAAAAGATGAGGAAGTAGTGTCCCGGTGACACTGTATCACCCTGGACAATGTGAGCGTATGGTACCCTTAGACACCGGTGGCCCGTGCATACATTTTTCTTCTTCTCTCTGTACTAGTTTCATCCCAGAAAGAAGACATGCCTGGCTTTGGCTTTGCCCTTGCAAGGAATGAATGAACCACAAGGTATCGGAGGAGCCTGCAAGATTAACGAGGTGGGTGGCATGGGCCGCTCAGCCCAAGAGGGCTGGCCTGTTCAGCATCCAGGTTCTGCCATCCACTGAGATCCAGGCTGGATCTGCTGCAAACCTGTTCATCAAGACACCGAGAATAAGCATAGCTCTGCCTTGCTAAGGGCCGTGCTATGCTTTCCTTTTCAGGTATCTGTCCAAGTGAGGAAGAGGAACAGGGAAGGGCTCCATGGGGGATATCTTTCGTGGGGCAACAGCTCCCTCTACGCCCCAGACGTTTCTCCATTTATGGAAGAGAACGTCCTTGTGCTAGTTTCTTGGCACCTGGCAAGGGTGCAGATATCTCATCAGTCTCCGTGTGCGGCAGAGAGGGGGCACCTCTCAAAACTCCCGGCTCTGTGGGACTTTTCTCTATATCAAAGATTTCACTGCCCTGTGCACGAGATCAAAAATTGCATTTCCTATTATTACATTGCATCCGTGGGGACGTTTCCAATATCTGAAGAACGTCCTACCACCGATGAGAGCTTTCCCTTGTCCTCAAATCATGAGTATGTTCTTGGGTCATTAGAATTAATCACAATCATATAAGATTTTAAAGCTTGGAGCATTGAGGCTTTTGTAAAGTATTTGAGAACCTGTTCTGTTATTTATTCTACCTCCAGAGAACTTTATTCTTTTTATGTGTCCTGAATGTTTGCATACTTGCCTTCTCAAAGATTCTAGGACACTGTTATGCATTTGTGAATCTTGTACAGTCTCATGAGGCCACTTCTTAGGGGCCTTGACATGGCGAGAAATGCAAGCGGTGTTTCTAGTCAGAGAAGTCAGAGAGAAGAACAAGCACAGAGGAGCCCATTCATTGTGGGAAAATCACATGTAAAAAATTAAACATCAGTGTGAGTGGAGAGTACCACAAAACACTCAGAGAAAGGACCCTTCTTCCAAGTGAGAATAGATTCTTAATGAAAAATGGGCAGAGGATGTGAATACACTTTTTTTCAATGAAGAACTACAGGTGGCCCAGAGGTACCTGAAAAGATGCTCAAGATTAGGGGAAATGCAAAGCAAAAGCACTACGAAATAGCACCTCATAGTTGTGCGAAGGACTAGGACCCAAAAGACAAGAGATAAATGTTAGAGAGGACTGGAGAAAAAGCCATCTCTGGCATCTTTCAGGGGAAGGCAGATTGGTGCAGCCACTAAAGGGAGAGCAACTTGGAGATTACTCGCCAAGTCAGAAATGGGACTGCCTTGTGAGCTGCTAATTCCTCTTCTGGGTCTGCCTCTGAATGAAACAAAATCATTGCTGCCTAGAGACATCACCAGCCCCACGTTCACTGCAGCGTTAAAGGCCTGGGAACAACCCAACTGCCCACATTGGATGAGTGGACAAGGAAGCTGTGCTACATTTATAGGATGGAATATTAGTCAGCCATGAAAAAGAAGAAAATCCTACCATTTGCAACAACATGGATAAAACTTGAGGGCATTATACTAAGTGAAGTGAATCAGGCCGCGAAAGACAAATGTTGTGTGATCTTACTTATATTGGAATTTAAAAAGGGCAAATGTATAGGTAGGGAGAATGTATTGGTGTTTGCCACAGGCTGGGAGTGGGGGATGGGAAAAATTGGTAAAGGTGGTCATCAGTTAAAAGTAGGGTGACAGAGAAAAAGAGAGAGACACACAGGGGAAGGAGGGAGAGAGGGAGGGAGGGAGGAAGAAAAATACAGTGTGAGACATGAAACAGGAAACTGAAGGAGGTGTTCCCAGAAACCATGAAGGCAGGACCCAAGGGTGCATAGTAACAACAGATGGACAACTCCTTGGGTCCCCTTTACAGAAAGCAGGCTGAGAACCCCAAACAGGGCATTTCTTGGGCGATTCCATCTCCTCTCTCCACACAAACTCAGCATGAGCAGGGCTTACCATCCGGATGAGTCATGACCTGTTCCAGTGGAGTTCCCCGGCAGATCTGCTCGACCAACACAATGGACCCTGACGGTAATCAGAGGACCTCATCTCGGCTCTGTGGTCCCCACCTTTGACTGCAGACAGCCACTGTCCACTTTTGTCCACACAGCTGTGTCAGCGGCCCCGACAAACAACATGCTTCTCGTAAATGCCCCTTTAAACACTGGTCTTTGATTGTTTATTATTTTTCCTTTTTGTTGCATGTGTTGGGGCAGCCCTGGTAAACAAAATTATACAGCTGTCAGGTGCACAAATGCACGAGACGTCTTCTCTACACGGTATCGTGATTCTTTATGGTGTGGTGGTGAAATGTGATTCGCTTTCCGCTATGTCCACAGGCCGATGTCTCACTCTTTGGGGTTCATGAGAAGCTGACCATCAGCCACGATCTTTCCAGCCCCTGCCTTCGCCGTGTGACTCTCGGACCCCACGGCCAGGTGGAGCCCACCTGCCTGTCTCGAAGTGCAGCTGGCTTTCCCCGGCTGAGACCCCTGCAGGAGAAATGAGCGGTGACCGTTTTCAACCTGAACATCAGGAGCTCTTACGCATTCCACCCCTTTCCCTTGGACTTCTGCCCACTGACCAGGTGAATGAATAAACCACAGCGGGGGTGAGAGACACCCCACAACGCCGACATGACTGGGCTCCCCGAGTTCCTCCTAGACCCGTACCCTCCAGCCAACCTGGCAACTGACCACAGAGACCTGAGGCGGCCGTGGCAAGACCAGAAGGCCCAGCCCGAATAAAACATCTAAAGACACATGTGCTAAGCAGTGAAGTGTCGGTGTCCACCCCTAATTTTAGGGGCGGTGTGCTCCAGAGAAACACATAAGCCATTCCACGTTGGTGCCCAGGGGTAGGCTCAAAGCCACCAAGGCACAATACTAAGTTCATGTCTGAAGCCTTTATTTACTTTCTCCCGTTCCTCCTCTTCGGCGCTACACCGTGGCACTGCTTTCTAGCTCAGAAATAAACTTCAAAGAACTTTATCTTTCTCTGTGGGGAAGGTTTTATCAGCATTATAAAAGCGCCGTGACTGAGGAAATAAAGACTATAAACCATGTCTGTGAGCAGCTCCCAAATCAATGTCCCGTATATCACTTGGTCATTCCAAAGGTTAGTGTGGGTTGGGAAGGAAAACGGAGCCCTGACTTCAAAAGGACTGAAATGATTCTGTCTTATAATTCGTGACTTTAAGAATCTGTCCAGAACACCAGCTTTTAAAAAACACGTAAGTACGCAAGATTAACTAAAACAGGCCATATACTTAAATCCCTGGCTGAATAATGGGTCACTTTCCATTCTCTTCTTTAAAGAGATTTTGAATGTTGAATACTTCATAAATACTTAAAACTTAACACTAGTTAATAACCACAAATATGTGATTAATACTTAATGCTTCATAAATGTATTTAAGACCTCACGAAATACTTAGTAGAAAGAGTAAGTAATATGTTCATTAACTCCTGATTCTTTTATTTTGGGAAAAGATAACCATGGGGGGTTACAGTGATTTTTATTAGTAGAAGTCTTATTCCTACCATAAACTACCTCACAACAAGTTTTTCTATGGACTGAAGGTAGATTGAGGGGGAAAAAAAACTAATTTGACGCTTGACACCTAAAGCCTATTTTAATAGCCACTGTCTCACAATATATTTGCTATATTCTTCCAAAACGTTCAACGCGGCTCCTTTTCCTCACTAAGTTTCAAACATCTTTACTAGCCTGTCAAATAATTTTCTTCCTACCATCTCCTCGAACCCGTTTGGGTTTATGATCCATGTTTTCCCCAGTTTTAGTGTTTTGTTTTTTTTTATCTGGCAAGCATTTAGATGAGGTCACAGATGAGCCACAAACTCTGAGCGTCAGAAGAGACAGCACCAGCGGTCAAGGCCACCTCTGGCCTGGTGCCCGATGCCCTCCCGGCCTCTGAGGATGGACATCACCGCCGCACGCCTTCCGTGATGAAACGCCACCCCGTTGCCCTCCGAAGAGAACACTGCCTTTTGCAAAGTGCTCTCTGTGTTTCACCCCATCCAATGCTCACTAAGAAACAACAGACTCCAACAGACAAGACTGTATGAGCTGCCCCCCCAGGGCCTTAACCTATTCTGCAAAGATGACAGGCATGGCTCGGCTCTGGCACCCAAACTCCAACCAAGAAAGGCAAGCCAGGGCCCATCCTGCGTCTGTGAGGGCTGCTCCATCCCCTGAGGATCCTAGTACAGAATGCACCCCCATGAGTCCCACAGTGCAAGGGCTGGACCCTCCCATAAATTACGGAAGAACAGTCGGCTCTGTGGGGGAATGTGAGACGTGCAAAGGAGCCCACGGTCTTCCCAGCTGAATAGGGACAGATGTAGGCTCCGCCGGCGAGAGGCAGGGCAGGATTGGCCTTTCTGCTGGGATGCCTTGCCCTGCCAGTGACGCCGGTCCCTGCGTGGACCATGCTTCTGTACCTCTGGTCTCCTGACACCAGCAAACAGTTCCGCATCCTCAGGGCACGGCTAGAAGGGGCGCTTTTCAGCCACGTGACCATCCAAAGGCGTAATCGTCTGTGCCCCTTGTCTGTTCTCCAATGTTCTCTATATTCTTAACTGTGTCTTACCTTTCTGGTCCACGTTTTATACATGCCAACTTCTGTGGCCCCGGGGACAGTACCCCAAGTAATGAACAGAGACAGGAGATGCTGCCCATTAACCCCACGCCTAACCCTGTACATGCTTGGTTCAGCATTTCTGTTTTTAATTATTGTCACCCGAGGACAATGATTATTGATTTTAGAGAGGGGGGAAGGGAGGGAGAGAGACGGGGGGAGAGAGAGAGAGAAAGAAACATCAATCGCTTGCCTCTCACACATACCCCAACTGGGGATCAAACCCACAACCTTGGCATATTGGGATGACCCTCTAACCAACCGAGCTACCCAGCAACAGTTGGGCAATATTCTGAATCATGTTTTCAGCAAGGTAAACTTTACAATGCCCTTAGGAAATTCAAAAATCATGACCACAATCTTCTATTTCCTAACAACCGGTGTCATCATGGGCTAGAAGGAATAAGACTGTAGGTGGCATATTACCTACCCCCTTTTAACCAGGATCTTCTTCCTCGTGGCAAGGAAGTTTCCGGCGTTTGGGTCCTGTCCACCTACTGAGAAGGCGTATTCTCAGGCCAGGGTGGAAGTGAGCAGGCAAGGAGCCAAGCGGGTCTGGCATTGGGGAAGCAGCCCTGGTCTCATCTCCCTCATGGATTTGGGGTTTTCCCAACATCCAGATGAGCGCGAGTCCCAGCTGCTGCTCACGTCTGCCGAGCACAAGTAAGGGAGCTTTCCTGGGGTGCAGGGAGTCTCCCCAGGCTCCCCGAGAGCCTCAGGCACACAGCCACGCCTCTCCGCCCACCTGAGCAAGAAGCAATCTCCTGGGGACCTGTGGCCCTTGCCTCGTTGGAAGTGCCCACAGCAGGTGATCCCATAGCCTTTGCTCCCCTGTCGATGGATCTCACCTGCAGGGGGAGGGGCACCCACGCTCACGTTCCCCGCACACCTGCGGGGCCTTGGAGCTGACGGTAAACACTTAGTGGATGGGCGGTGTCCGCCAGGTGCACCCTCCCATTTCCAAACATCCACCTACGCGGTACACCTGAGTCGAGGGTGAGGGGGCGAGGGCACCGAAGACAAATTCGCTGGTATTTGGTGCCACCTAGTGGTTGCGACTCGCAGTCTGGTGACAAACGCGGCATCTGTGGCTCATTGAACTTGAAGCGGGGGCGGGCGGGGCAGGGAAGCCACTTTAAATAACACGAGCCCGGCGCCTAACCACGAGGCGGTACACCTGAAGCCCACATAATTCTAAGTGACACCTGTCCTGGGAAAAACAAAGTAAAAATGTACAAAATAAAATTAAAAAATGTTAAAAAGACATGGAAACATGAAAATAAGGACTTTTTTTTTTTAAGAGACACGTTTTCCAAAAGTGATGCCCAATCAGCTCTCTCATGGCGACTACCGGTATTTTTCTAATTGCCGTGAAGTTTGGCTTCGTGGGGACGGGGTCTCCTTTGGGGGTGATGCGGGTGGGTGGGGACTGCAGGCAACGGGGCGAGTGACCACACTGTGGATGCAGGAATGCTGCAGACTTAGAAGTTTTTGAGTGGCTATGTTTATGCTAGGGCAAAACTGTCATAAGCAAAATTGAATTCAGAAGTGCAGAATTGGCCAATAACACCGGCCCCTCTAACGCAGGTGGCAAACACAAGGCCCGTGGGCTGAACCCCGCCCTCCACCTCGTTCTCTCTGGCTGGCACGTGGCCCTCCACCTCGTTCTCTCTGGCTGGCACGTGGTGGCCGTGCTAAGCTCCTTGCCCCTAGTTAAGGAGTAGTTACATGTACACAGTCCTAAAATTACATCCAAGCCCCAGGTGAAAATGAGTCTGACGCCCCTATTAAGTCTTTCAGAGAAGCCCGGGTCACGGGGCTGACCTAATGTGCTACACCTGACTTTTCCCACTCTCACCTGAGCGAAGCACGTAGCCCCCAGGTGTGCCTCTCCAGGGTCCCCCCAGCGCACTTTCTAAGTCTTTACAGGAGAGGGCGCGCTTGCCTTCAGAATTTTCCTCCTCCATCCACTTTTACCCTGGAAAAAGTCTTGTCTGCAAGGCCCACGTGGGGGCAGCTGGGGCTGGGGTGTGATTATTATTAGTACCTTTACAAGGCTCCAGCCCTGAGGTGGGGGCTGGGGGGGGGGGTGGTTAATTGGCTGGACCAGGTGTAGATGCTTCTGCTGCATGTAACAAGCAATGGTAGCCCCAGAGAACAAAATACCCCTCTGTTTGGCCCTGTGTTAGAGTGTCTTCATTAAAGAATCCCTTACCCAAGAAACTGCTCTGTTTTTCCCGGCTTTATTTATTTTTTTTTTAAGGCTCAACTGAGGATATGTTTATTGATTTTAGACAGAGAGGAAAAAGAGAGAGAAACGCCAATGTAAGAGAGAAACACACCTCTCCAACCAGGGATGAAACCCAAACCACAATCTCCTGGTACCCAGGACGATGCTTCAACCCCTTGAACCACCCAGCCGTGGCACAAACACGTTTTCAAAAAGTCACGTGTCCCTATCGAGTTCTCTCTCCTGCGGGCATTTGATGACTTTCTGGAGAGGAAAAATAACAGCCAAGACATACCCCAACGTCCCAAGTCAAATGTGAAGCACAAATAGGCAGTTACAGGATAGTCCAGGGGATGGAAACTCCAGTGTCGGAAAGGGACCAGCCAAAGAACTTACACGCACGAGCCATGGGCATGAACAATGGTGGGGGGATTGCCTGAGGGAGTGGGGGCTGCTGGGTGGAGGGGGGCACAAGGGGAAACATTGTGACAACTGCAATAGCATCATCAATAAAATATAATTGGAAAAAAAAATCTGGAAGCGGGCAGGAGGCTCCGTGTCTGGTTTAAGGTGCAGATGGGTGCCAACGGGTGGCACTGGGGTGGATGTGTTGGCCAACCTGTCATTCATTTGCCAAGAGACACCTGGGAATCTAGGATGTCTCTAGCCGACACCGCTCCCAGAGTTCAATGCCAGCCAAGGATTTCAGGCCAGCCTGGGTCCTGGGGGCTGGGTGGGGAGCAGGACACTGCCTCCCACACCCAGCATCTCACAACGCCCACCCTGTTCTGGTCCTGGGTCCGGTCAGCGAGCTTGCCCGACATCTCCCTGCTTCCTGCCTGTGCACCACAGAGAGGCAGGGATTGTATTTCGATAAGAAAACCTCATGGTTGGCATTCCATTGCCCCGAAAGGAGGGACATTGGACCGTAAAAAAACTGCACTAAACACCCAGAAATGGTGGTGACATGCAACCCTCCAAAAGGTGGCAAAGCTGTGTGCCTGCTGATTAGCGATACTTTGCCTAGGCAGACGCCCAGGAAACACTGAATATGCTGCTTGCATGACCTTCTCTTTTGCTGAAAGGCGATTCCAGATAAAAACTTTATTTTTGCCATTCTTTGCTTTGTTATGAGCATTTTTTTCCCCCTTGGCCTCAGGGTCACAGACTGCAAAAGCCTGTTCTCTCTATTTCTTAGCTCTATATTCCCTGGTAGGTGCATTTTATCACTATGTGTTATCGATGTATCTTATCTATTATCCACCTATTTATCTATACCTGTCTATCATCAATCAATATCTATTTGTACATCTACCCATCTATGTATGTATGCATCTGTTCAGTCACATCTACCAATAACTATATTTGTACTATCTATCCATCATTTATCTGTCTACAACAAATATATCTACGTCTATATGTCTGTAACTCTACCTATCTTATATGTATAATGTCAATGCTTTAAGGTAACAGGATACCTCCTGTCTCTGTCCCGGAGACCAGACATGTGAGGTCCAGGCGTCCCAGGGCCGTGCGCCCCTTCCACAGGCTCCTGGGAGGGTCCTTCCCATCTCATTCAGCTCCTGAGCGCCAGGTGTCCCTGGGCTGGTGGCCACGTCTCTCTCATCTCTGCCTCCGTCTCCACGTGGCTTCTCCTTTGGGTCTGCATCTCCTCATCTGTCTCCTCTAAGGACACTGTCACTGGACGCAGGGCCACCCTGACCCAGGACGACCTCCTCTGAGATCCCCCACTCGGTCTCATCTGTAAAGCCCCTGTGTTCAGGTCAAGTGCCCTTCTGAGGTTCTGGACGTTGGGCCTTGAATAAGAAACACGTCGTCATATTGCATCCGTGCTGCAAGTCGCCATGGAAGTCTTCTGCTGGACAGGATCCACTTAAAGACGGAAATAGTCACTCCTCCTTTCTTGACAAAATGACACATTTTTGTCCTGTGTTCTCTTCTCACTGTCCTCATATGTGCAGAGACGGCAGAGACTGACTTGCCGTTTGTGCAACTTTGTGGGAAGCTGACCCCTCACCACACTGCCTGATAGAACCACACATTTCTTGAAAATAAACCCAGACGCCCTTCACCACAAATCCTGGCACGTAACAAGCACATAACGTTTGCCAACTTCAGGTAAATGTGTCCGCAACGTTAGACTTTCATTTTTAAAACACAAAATAAATAGCGATTCTTGGATCTTGTTTCAGAGCTGTTCCGTAGTTACCCGTTGCCCTTTCCTGTGGAAACATAGTTTTTCCCTCCTGCATTTCATACATCATTTGCTGAAATGCCCTTTAAAATGTAATGGAACTTAGTGCTTTAGGAAAGAAAAATCTGCAGAAGATAAATGGTCTTCTCCCTTTGGACGGGGCCCGAGAGGTCCCCTGGTCGTGAACGACTGCGGGGACTCTCATGAAGCTCCTGTAGCTGTAAGGACAGGTGGACATCAGCCCTCAGTGGGTGGACGAGGACCCCGAGCTCCTGAACTTGGCAGGCGGTGGCTGGTGTCCCATGGGGAAGCTCCCCTTCACAGGGCCCAAGGGGAGAGCCTTCTAGATGAGAAATATGTGCAAAGGCGTACCACGTGACATCTCCTGAACATGCTTCTCTTCACCGGAGCCAAACGTCCAGCAACGCTCCAGATAGAATTTTCCCCACAGAAAGCCTCATCGGCTCTGTAGTTAGGAGAACGACATTTTTGCATGCTGCAGGGAGTGTTTCCTTCATCATTGGTGAGAAAATAGCCCTCCGCAGAGGCAACGTACTCAATGCATTTGCCTTGTCACTGGTGGGGGGGGGGGTTCTCACTGATATAAACCCATGCCTGAGCCCCGAATTACTTGTCTTTGTCTTGCATTTCCATCTTCAATGAAGCCCCTTAAGCCAACAGAGACTTGCAGCCCAGAATCTTCTTCAGTTGGCCCACACACAGAGATAACTTTGATAACCTAATTCTATTTAGATCATCAAGGACCGGGAAATAAAAGTAACGAGACTTCAATTTCTCATCCTGCCTGGACAGCTACTAATGCCACGGAATAAACCTTAAAAAAAATTAAATAAATAAAAAAGTTTATTTTTTTCAATGTGCCCATTGAGATGAAAATGTTCAGATTCAGAAAATCTAACCAAAGGGAAGAAATCAGGAAGCTGTGCTGATAGAAGCTGGACATGTGGAAGCCGGTTTCCACAGACCCACGGAGTCTGACGGGAGATTCATCCACCCCACATAAAAGGCCAAAAAAAAAAAAATCCTCCCCGAAAGTAGAAAAAAAAGGATGTCTCAGCCGAGGAACACAACTGTGGGAAACAATAAATAAACGCTTGTTGTTTTAAGCTGCTACCTGGCGGGGTGAGTTGTTACACAACCAAGGCGAATCCGCTTTTGTACGCCAAGATAAAGAACCTGTGATTATCTCCCTGGCCCTTTACACCGCCAGCACATACAGACGGTCCTCGTCATCGGAATAGTGCATATTCATGGATTCACCTGTTGGCTAAAGTGTCTTTGTAACCCCCACATCCACACTTACAGGGCTTAGTGGGATTTACAGGGATTTCATTGTTTTTATCAGCTGAGTCGCCTTCCACAGTGTGAATGTACCACAGCTCGGCTATCTGCTGGTTGGCTGATGGACGCTCGGGCAGCTTTGAGACCTGAACGTCTGCCTCCCCAGCAGCCAGTACGCACTACAAGGAAGGGACCACGTGTCTGTTCTGTACTTTGCTTCCCAGAGTCTCTGCCCAGCACGGCACACAGAGCAGAGACTACGAAAATATCTGGTGGCTCCGTGATAGACTCAATAGCTGAGTTAACCCAGGAATGGATTCAGGGACCGTGACCAGCAGTGTTCTCTATGCCAGTGACATAGCACGACAGCCACCACGGATCTAGAATCCTCTGTCACAAGGGTCGGTGAGCCTCCCTCTGAAAGGCAGGGTGAGTGCCCACGCTTTGCTCAGCAAGATCCACTCCGCAGTGAGCAGCCCAGAGAGACCATCGGGTCATGGCTCTCATTTCCTTACAATTAGGCTGCAACTGGAGAACACGCCGCATCTCGGCAAGTGCTTTGCAGACGCAGCCTGTGCTCCTGTTATAATTATGGTCTTCTTCAGTCCCTTCAGTGACAGGTGCCTGGCGTCATGGTCCCCCCACCCTGCAGGAGAAGGGATGAGAAATAACGTTGAGCAGATGACGCCCAGCTTTTGTTTCAGAAGCACTCATCCTAACACTACTCTCCAGCAGGACATTGACGTCACCACATTCTTGAGAAAGCTCCGGGCTTCAGGTACTGAGGAAGCCAACATGAACCCACAGGGAGCACTGATTTACAAAGATATTTTCTCCCTGGCCAGGTAGCTCAGTTGGTCATGGCATCGTCTGGATGCACGAAATTTACAGGTTCAATCTGCAGTCACCCCCTCTCTCTAAAAATCAGTCAATAAATAAAAAAAAAAAGAGAAATAGATTTTTCTAGGACCCCCTCTTACGCCAAACTTTCATGACTCGACGCCAGGAAGCCTGCCCCTGGTAAGTAAATCGTAGAACCACTCAAGTCGAAGCCTAGCAAGCCTAGTTAATGTACTGCAGGTCTTAATCACGTGGAGAACCGAGGCTCTTCCTCAGAACGTCGGAAAAGGAGTCCCAGCTCTCGAAGGCGGCGTGTGTGCACAAAAAGTTCCCACCACTCACAGCTAGGCCAAGTCCACTGAGAAATGTTGTGTTGGCTACTTCATTGATGCTTGTTACTTTAAATAGCAAGGTCCCCTGAAGTGCTTATTGTGAGTTTATACGTAATTGCACACTGTGATAAAAAAAATTTTAAAAAGGAGAAGAACAGGAGGCTGACACCTGACTCACTTCAACTGCCCGACAGGAGAGAGCTTTCTACCACAAAAAACATACCAAAGAATTTTCAAACTGGGGATTTACCAGAAAATACAGTAGGATTGACACGTCAAGTATTTTAGCAATGTGCCCATTTACACAGATGAAATCCGAGGTGCCTGCTTCACGCTGCCTTTTAAAAATATTTTACTTTCTGCAGATTAAAAGGAGACTTGGCTACCCTGCAGGCTTCTACCCTGAGTTTCTTCTACACGTTGAGACCGTCTAATCACTCCTTTTACCATAAGAGGCGGGGTGAGCCACTCATTCTTACTCTGCATGCTATTGGGGCCAAACCTGGTTGTTAGGGACTCCAAACAACCAGGGAGTCCTGGTTGTTAGGATTGTTTATGTCCACCAAAACTCATTGTATCTCAATGTTTGATCAACCATATTCCAGACATAGCCTGAACACTTTTAGTCATCTAAGGTAAGTTAAACATCTATAAAATGGTCAATAAGTGTACCCAGCATCGCACTGTGGCTGTATACGTTGAATGAGTAGACATGTGTGAAAGATGTGTACGTATGTATTTGCTTCACTGCCTGAGCTGTGGTTTCTGAACCTCACTGGGACCACACTGTTTGGAGAAGCTCTGTAAGTGTGAAGCATCAGTCAGCTAACTAACTCTTGACTGGGAACGTGGTGTGGCGGTGGAAGTCTCACTCAGCCTGATTCATGTGCTGAGAACCCATCCTTGTCACTCAACATGAGAAGGTTGAATCGATGCGGCCTCTGCTTTTGACACGGTCACCAGTTTAATCAAGAAAAAAGAATCAAAAACTCATGGCAGGAAAAAAAAAAAAAACCTCCTGGGGGTGGGGGGGCAGCCTGAGGAGACAGGCAGGCTCCCCGCTGGTAGCTGTCTAACTGTGCTTCCAAGATAAGCAGCAGCGCTGCTTTGAAAATCTGGTTGCTCTCTAACAGCAGAAACAAAAAAACACTTCCAGTCAGCACTGCCTTCCCTTGTTAAAGATATAAGCAGGCTGGGAGAGGTGTCCACAGCCAGAGTTGGAATTCAAGCGTTGACTTTCCTTATTACCCGTCGCTCTCAAGCCCCACGTGCTTGAGGAGTCCTTGGAGATACAATAAAACAGGATGCTGCGCGCCTGTCACCTGATCCTACATATCTGAGGACAGAAAGTTCCACAACCGCAGGACCCACACTTGATCTAAATCCTGCATGTGTTGACCTCCGTGACAACCGTCTCTCATTTGATACAGCCTGTGGGTCACATGTCTTGGAGTTTTGTGCAGAACAGGGCAGGGAGGTACTGTGAATAATCCCGAGCTGTGACAAGTTCATGCTGCAGAACTACCCTTGTTTGAATAAAATTCTGTTTCCTTTTCTCAAGTGGGTGGGGCTTTTTCTCATACAAGAAAAAAAAAAAAATTGGGTCCTTCTACTTGGGAATCAGTTGCTTTTTGTGAAAATGATGCCTCCCTGACTGTGAGATGTCTACCAACCGAGGTCGTCCTGCGTAGGGGACCAGGGGTTGCCGTTGTCACATGCAAAGCCCAGGCTGTGTGAGGAACAGCTGACTCCAACTTTCATTTGTTCTCTGGCAGTCGTATGACTTATTTCTTAATGAAACCCCTTATTGTTTGTTTTCAGAGCATAAGGAGAATGAATCCAATGTTTGAGAGGAGATAATGAAGGGTTTCTGTGAGTGTAAAGGAAACTTCACAGTCACAACATCGAGAGAAGAAAACTGGGCCGTGCACTTCCCCCGAGCAGCAGCTAGATGGTGCCTTCGACACAGGCAAAGGGCACTGTCTGCCCACGCCCGTCCCGGAGCTCCTGGGATCCACCTGGGAGCCAGGTGTGTGCACTGGGCAGAAAGCACCTTCTATCATCATTATAATCATCCTCATCCTCATCCTTGCCACCACCACCAGCATCATCAACATCAAAATCAACACCATCAGCATCATCACCAGCCTCTTCACCATGATTCACTGTCCTGCAGAATTTTGCATGTTATTCACGTAAAATTAACATAATGGGTTGAACATAAATCGGTTCAGAATAAGATTATCAGCGTATTTTTAAGCAGATGATAGTTTGACAAGAAGCATCTTCTTTTCCCAAAATAATAATACCCTTTCTTCTGCCGCGGAGAATTACTTTTGGTTCCTGGTTATTTCTATTGCTTTCTTTCTTTTCGTTTGGGGTGGCTTTTTTTTTTTTTGGATTGGGGGTGGTTGTGTTTGCTTTGCTCTGTTGTTTTTGGTGGTGGTGTGTCTTCCTGGCGTAAAGGTAAAACAACTATAGGGGGTGGATGGTGGTGATGGTTGCCCACCAATGTGAATGCCCTTGAGGACCCTGAACTGTATATAGTTAACACGACAAATGGCTGTTATGTGCATCTTGCCAGAATTAACACACACACACACACACACATACACAAAGTTGGATTTATCCTTGCCTCCTGATTTCCAGGCATCCGCGGGGAGACATCCTCCGCTTGCACTGGACCACCCCCATCACAGGGCGCACCCTGCCCACCGCTCCCAGAGAATACTTTATATTTGTCATCCTCTCCCACCCCGCTCAAGTGAACATTTTGTCGGAATCATCCGTTCTTGAGAGCCACGCAGCAACGTTCTGCCGCCAAGCCACACGGGTCATTTTTTCCTAGTGACTAGAAGAAGTACTTTCATCTGCAACTCGGTTGAGAGCCTTCTGATGGAAACGCAAACCCCGAGCTAAGAGGCGCTGCTATTTGGCCGCTGAAACCCCAAGACTCAGGAGGTGGATTGTGCACTATCCTTGGGTCTGATAATTAACTCCCCAGGGACTGCATGTCTCCTGGGAGCAGGGACATGCCCCCGCCCCCCCCCCCCACTGCCAGGAGGAAGAAACAGGTGTGCTATTCCTTCACCATCCCCAGAGCTCGTGGACAACCTCAAATTACCTCCATGAGAAACAAACACGATGCTTTCATAGAAAAAACCTGTCTCCGTGTGGGAAGCTTTAAATCACGGGAGCCAGTACTTCCAGGGTGATCAGAAAGCTATGCCCGTGTGGGAAACGTTAAAACTTGGTAAACACCTAATGCAATTTTAACAAATGTAGGCAGATCAGTGGTTTGTAACAAGTTCAAGTTTATTTTTGTAAATAAAAGGAGCAGGTTGATGATTCAAAGCTATACTCACATTACAGTAGCTTCGCAATTTTTAACACCATAGTGACACTGGCCCTCTTGATCTAAAAGTACTTCTTTCTACCACTCATTGCACATCCGAATTTTATCATCAGCTCCATTTTACGGCCTAGATTTCCCTGCAATTCCTTCCAAGAGCCTGTCTGTACCTCCTTTCCTGCTTTCAACTCTGTATTGATTGACATGCTTCACACAAACCCAGCATATGTGACCAAACTGGCAAGGTGTTATCTATTCAGATCTGAAATTTTAGAGCTGGAAGAAAGGAGAGGTAATCTAGACCACATGTCTTGAGGGATGAGTTTTTTAAAATCTCAGGTAGAAACAACCCAAGGCATCATCAATGGATGGATGGATAAACAAAACAGTGTTTATTTACACAGTGGAATATTATATAGCCACGAAAAGGAACAAAGTAGTAATGCACACTGTAATAGTGATGAACTTTGAAAATATTATGCAAAATGCCCTGGCAAGCGTGGCTCAGTGGATGGGGCATCATCCCACAAACTGAAAGGCCACCAGTTCAACTCCCAGTCAGGGCACATGCCTCGGTTGTGGGCTCAGTCCCCAGTCAGGGCATGTCCAAGAGGCAGCCAATCATCGTTTCTCTCCCTCTCCCATAAGCATGTCCTTGAGTGAGGATAAAAAAATAAAAATTAAAAACTTTAAGGAAAGAGAAAATATTATGCAAAATAAAAACAGTCACAAAAGACCACCTACAGTGTAATGTTACTAATGTGAAATGTCCAGGGTTGGCAAATTCGTAGAGACAGAAGGCAGGATAATGATTGATAAGAGCTGGCGAAGCGGATGGGGAATGAGTGCTAGCGGCGTCGACTCTTACTTTCAGGTGATGAAAAATGTCTGCAGCTGTATCGAGGGAGTGGTCATGCAACACTGGGAATGCGCTAAATATGACTGAGTTGCAGCCTTCAGAAAGGCGGATCTCATGTGATGCTAATCTTACTTCCAAGAAAACAAATCGACTGCAGTCACCCTTCAGCTAAGAGCAGACAGGGTCCTGGTCCCCCAACCCTTCCCCTCTCCAGCTCCATTGCTCAATGGCCCAGCAGATTCTACTCTTTCTTAATCTTTTTGGCCTGACTCGATGTCAACAGATTTCTCTGTGCACTTTGGGGGGAAACTTCTGCAAACCCTTAACTCCGTGAGACTGTTGAAATTTGACAGATGTAGAAATCTTATCCTCTTTGCAATCTTCATGGGGGATGCAGAAGGCAATAGGGAAATGAGACTGGGGTGGGGGGCGATGTGAAATCAGCAGAAACTTCGTGGATGAAAATCCATGTGGAAGAATAAGATGTGACGCGGGTCTGCTCCTGAGAAAGGTGCTGGTGGATGCGGCACAGTTAGATCCCTGGGGGAGCAGATAATCAAAAGTGTGAAGAGCTAATGCCCCTTCGGAGGCTGTCCAAGACCCTTGGAAGCAGCACCTCAGGTGCGTAGAGCGGCTAACTACAAGCACACACAGGTGAGTCAGATCTCTTCGACCTGTCCCAGCATGCCCTCCCGTTTCCCTTGGTTTATTTTTGCACACAAGCTGAGCCGTAACTCATTAGAGAAGTCCTGGAGTCTGCAAATGTTGCACCGCATGGTGCTGAAGTGCCTACTTTCTCCCTCACCAAGACTGTGGGTCAAATGGAAGACGCATTGAGAAGGGCTGTGGGGGGTGTCCCCAAAATTTCTATGTTGAAGTCCTAACTCCAGCGGCACTGTATTTACAGATACGGTCTACTAGGAAGTAATGAAGATTCGGTGGGGTCCTGATCCCATAGGACTGGGGTCCTTATACAAAGAGGATGTCCATATAATAATATGTTACTATAATCACAACAAGTGGGCATGACTTCTGTTATGGGCTGAATTGAGTCCAATCCAACATTTATATGTTGGAGTCCTAACCTCCAGGACCTCAGAACGGGGCTGTGTTAGGAGATGTGGTCTGTAGAGAGGTGACTAAGCTGAAATGGGGTCACTAGGGTGACCCTGATCCCATAGGACTGGGGTCCTTCTAAGAAGAGGGGATGGGGACACAGACACACACAGAGGGATGACCATGTGAGGATACAGGGGGAAGACGGCCGCCTACACGCCCAGGAGAGAGACCTCAGGAGGAGCCAGCCCTGCCCACCCCTGGGTCTCAGATTTTAACATGCAAGACCCTGAGACAATAAAGGTCTGCTGTGGTATTTGGTTATGGAGCCTCTAGTTGACTAAATATTAGGGCTTTGCCTCCCAACCAGGGACACATGCAGGTGGGCATGTCAATACAACAAAGCAATGACGGCAGGATTGAAGCTTTGTGTCCCCAACATGAACAGGTTAGCACTGAAAACCTCTGGATCAAGAGATTTCACCCAAATCTCGCCCCAAAAGTTGCACAGAATGATGTTGTGAAAATCAGGTGTGCACGAAAGTACAGGCACAGGGGACTGTAGTCTGCCTGAACAACAGCCAACGAATGCTCCGTCCACTACATGAAACTGTATTAAAATAGCGCACCGGGATTGACTCCCTGGTGCGTCCAGCTGTGGCCCTCAAAGTGTGTCCATTTCTGGCCCTCCAGAAAATTAACACCAGATCTCTCACATGATCGCACAATCCCACATCTGGACGTACACCCCAAATAACTAAACATAGGGTCTCAAAAAGATAGCTGCACCCCCACACCCATTGCAGCATTATTCATAATGGGCGAGACACGGAGACAACCCAAGTGCCCTTCCACAGATGACCTCAAAAAGAAGATGGGGTGCATGCATGCCACGGAATATTACTGAACCAAGAATTAAGACAGAAATGACGCCGTTTGTCACAACATGGCTGGACCTGGAGGACATCATGCTGAGTAAAGTAACTCAGACACAAAAAGACAAATACTAGATAATCTCACTTATCTGTGGGCTCTGAAATTCTCAAACTCACAGAAGCACATCATTCTGCCAGGGGCTATGAGGAAAGAAATCAAGAGTCAGAGTATTCCACAGGCATAAAGTGTGTCCATCACGCAAGACGAACAACTTGTGCAGACCTCTTATTAATTAGAGGCACAAGAATAACTTGTGACTGTAATTAATACTAATGTGCTGTGCACTTACAATTTTGTGGAGAGGTTAGCTCTTAGGTTAAGCACGGTTCTTATCGCAATTTTTTTTTTAAAAAAACGTGTCATCTCCAAGTCCCATCGAAATGTTTTTCCTTTCTTTTTTTCTTCATCTGAATCTCCGTCACCTAAGAGTTTTCTCTGATAGCCTCCCAAGCCCAACCCCGTGTCCCATCCCACCCAGACCTGGGGCACCTACAACCTTCCTTCAGGCTGTGCCGGCGAGTGGCTAGGAATTCTCTACTCGCTGTGCACAGACACCCTTCTTTCTAAAATAGCCCTAGCATTCTACTAGCTGGTCCTTTCATAATTTCCCAGTGCCACGTCATGCTGGAGCGTAAGGAAAGCTATTCACTTCCTTTCCAATCCACTCCGCAATATAAATAAACAAAGCGTCCGCTCACGGATTCAGTAGCTGGGGGAAGAAGATTCGAGTGGAGAGAAGTCAGACGCTCCCCAAGCACCGTATCTGGCTCACACCTTTTGTATGGAATTCGAGGGATCTCGGCCAGGTGGGGAGGGTTTGGAAACACCCCAGACTGAGTGCAGAGGAATTTCTGACCTTGGACCTCATCCCTCTGTGGAAACTTGTGGCACCTGTGAAGACTGAGGTGGCTGAACAAGGTTCAGCTTGTCGTGCTGGAGAAGGGTGCCCAGGTAGACACTCTCCGAAGATGAGTATGTCCCTGCTGTCTGCAGAAGAGGCTGAGCTGGGCTTTCCGGGGACATGGTCCCACTTCTCTCTGGATGCCAAACCCTGCTCTGTTATTGTTAAACCACGTGACTCCTTCAGATACTGCTGAGAAGACACCAAGCCACGCCAGTCTGGAAAACGCAGCTCGGTCTGATGATATCTTCTGTCTTCTTTTTGCTTGTCGAACCCTTGAGTTTTTCATGCCACTGCACAAAACTCTGTGTGGATTGTGTGAAGAGTTCAGAGGATGTGACTTTCCTCCCTCTGTGCCTGCCTTTCTTCTTCCCTTTCTTTCCGTATCTCCAGCCCCCCACACACTCCATGGTACCCAGATGCCTAAGGCACAGGAAAAAGTGTACAAAAATCATGCCAATTCATAAAAACAAAATGTGGGGAGACACTAGACACGGGGTGAGAAACATTAACAGCAACACCAGACTCCTTCTTCTAAAAAGAATGGGCTCTATCCACGCCGCGGAATATTACGCAGCCATGAACAGGAGCGAGGTTCTGACTCAGGCTACCGCATGGATGGACCTTGAACAGAGGATGCTCCATGAGAGAAGCCAGACACACACGGTCTCATAGTGTCTTATTCTATTTGTAAGAAATGTCCAGGGCAGGCCAGTCCACAGAGATTAGTAGTTGCAAGGACTGGCATGTGATGACTACTGTACAGAGGGCCTCTCTGTGGGGTCATAAAGATGTTCTAAGACCGACCATATCTACCACCACCCAACGTCGTGAACGTGTGAAGTATCACGAAATTGCACCCTTGCAAATGCACTAACAGCACATCGTCCACGCCGCGTGTCGAACCACAATAAAAGCAGAAACTCAGGGTCTCAGAGATGGATGCCCCAAAAGCCCTGCTGGGATCTGAGATCAGGAAGGAAGCGGCATAGCAGCACTGGTTTTGGGGAGACTTCACATCCCAGTCCACAGCTGCCACTGTCACTCACTGCGCCGTTTAGGGGGAGCGTTTGGTAGTACCTACATCAAGAGCTGGAGGGAAAAAAGGAAAACAAAAAACATGTGCATTGCCCCAGCAGGCGTTAAATTTCTCCCAGTTCGTCTCAAGTTTCCCCCGAGCTCCTGTGAGCATCGGCACCCTTCACTCGCGGCAGGTGTCCAGGCGTCCTCACGTTACCCCAGGCAGTACCTGGCGCCGGAGCTCACCTGCACACACCTGTCCAGGTTTGTTCATTGGAACCGCTTCCCCTCCTAGGGGCCCTATCCTTCTAGCCGTCTGGGGAGTACAGAGAAAATCTGGGGGCCGCCTGGGTCACGGAGCTGACAAGGGCAGGACAGGACCCCGCATTGGTGATTGGAATGCCAGGGCCTCTCCTAAGCCTGCTTTCCTCC
The DNA here is from genome assembly GCA_007922815.1 of Macrotus californicus. Taxonomy (NCBI): domain Eukaryota; kingdom Metazoa; phylum Chordata; class Mammalia; order Chiroptera; family Phyllostomidae; genus Macrotus; species Macrotus californicus. Next base: position 60,387 of record VMDR010001806.1, read on the forward strand.
CCTCCACTGCCAGGGATGCTCAGGTGCTCTGGGGAGGATCCTCTGCCCAGCTGCAAACTCCAGGCTTGCCCGGGAAAGCCAAGGGCTTCCTTCCTCAGGCCCCCAAACATCCTCCTTTCTGAGTCAAAGCCAGTGCGCCTGGAAAGAAACCCCTGCAGCCAAGGATGGTTGCCAGAGAAGACTTACTCTGTAAGCACTGAAGTTACCTGCCTCACCGGGCCTGGGGGACCTCGCCCCACCCCGTCCCCTGCAGGATCTCATTGTTCCCTTCCAAGCTCCAAATGGGACCCACCTGCCCACAAAAAAAAAAAAAAAAAAAAAAGTAAAAAAAAAAAAAAAGCACAAAACCCCAGCTGGCTCTCTGTCTGAGGCTACACTTTGACAAAGACATTTGTTCTATTTGGGGCAGCTCTTCCCAAAGGGACCGCTTGAAAGCGGGGGGTCGCAGGGTCTACCCTTTCCCAAAGCCCCCTGCGCCTCCCGGAGCCAGCCGCGTGGGAAGGGGTGAGGAGATTGTGTTTCACCCGCGGTGCCTGCGCTTTGTTGGGAGAGGTCCCCGGGGAGGCCCGCGGCCGCACACTCCCCCTGTTCTCTGCTTTCACCCTCTGCGGCCGACTGGGCGCGGAGCCACCACGGTGACCTCAATTCGGGCGCAGTAAGAAAAGCTGCAGAGAACCACGCACGCAAAGGGAAACCTTCAGGGGAGGGGACCGCAGAGGCTAGCGTCCATGCCCCACGCACCCAGGTGCGCCTGGCAAGAATGGAAGGCAAGACCGGCCCGCAGGACCCTAGACGGACGGAGACGGATGCTCCCTGAGCTCGTCCCTCGCCCAGAAGACGCCGTCTCGGCTCTCTCATCTGCCTTTCCGATGGCTGCTGACCTCCTCTGTTGGGAAAGTGTCCAGCAGGTGTGGAAAATTCCTCCTTAGCACACGGAGCCGACCAAGGGGAAACCTGAACCCCCATCAATAACGCAAAAGCCCTTGGCAACGTTTGGAGAACACAGGCAGTTGATGAAGGGGCAGCAAGCCGCGTGGCCCTCGCTGTTCTCCTGGGCCACCCTTTCCCCCCCGATGCGCAATCACAGAACAAAGTCCATCACTGATTGCAGCCACGGGAAAGGGCCTGGTGGGCCAGTTTCAAAGTGTCTTTCAAAGAACTGGCTGATTTAAACATCGGCTTCGTGGTGGACGGCACATCTTGCTTGAAAGCCTCGGTGTCGCATTCTGAATTAAACAGAATCTTTATCTTTTTATAATATGTGCATTTTTTGGGGGGCGGGGTGTAGCTTTCAAGTTTGACAATAGGCAACATTTCTCTTTTAATCTTTATTCGATTTGATTATCATATACTTAAAGGGCACACCTTTACTGAATGCAATTGTTAATAATATATTTAAAGTGCACATCATAGTGATTTGATCCATGGATATGATCTGGAAAGGTTATCGTCAGCTAGTTATTCAACACATTCATCCCCTGTCACGTTCCTTTATTTTGGTGAGAACGTTTCAGTTCTACATTCTTAGTACATTGTGATTATGCGATATGGAATTAAGGATTATAACAAAAATCACAAACAGCCCTGGCTGGTGTGGCTCAGTGGATTGATTGAGCACTAGCCTGTGCACCGAAGGGTCACCAGTTCAATTCCCAGTCAGGGCACATGCCCGGGTTGGGGGCTAGCTCCCCAGCTGGGGGTGTGAAAGACACAACCACACATTGATGCTTCTCTCCCTCTCTTTCTCCCTCCCTTCCCCTCTCTCTAAAAATAAATAAATAAAATCTTTTTTTTTTAAATCACAAACAACAAAATCCCAGCTGTGACTGTCCCCCAAACAGCAAGAGGCAAGATGAAGCTGTGGCCCCCAGGGTCTCCGTCAGCTACAGCCAGACTGTCTGTCACACACTGAGGTATCAGGGAAAGAATTATGATAAAGGGTCCCCATGACCCCCCTTTTGCAGACAGAAGTCCAAAAGTGGACTCCCCTTTAAGAAAACGCCAACTCATCCCCAGGCACCGTGGAACACCCCTCATCCCCGGAAAGGTACCTCTTCCACAGGGTCTTGGCTGTGAGTGCCCACCCCATTCCAGGACCCATGGGGAAGGACTCACATCGTGTGTGCTGGAGAGAGGATGCCAGATAGGCTTCGCCACTTTCTCAGAATCACAGGATGAGTCTTAGGATGCTGACCCTTTCCAAGGTGCGTGTCCATGTCAAGGCACATGGCACAAAGCGTGTTTGAACTTCTATACTTGTGCATCGAGTGCCCACGCTGTGACCAGGGGCGATGCTGGTGGGAAGATGCAGACGGGTTCAGAGGGGTCCAGGCTCATGCTTTCTGGGGACGAGAGTCAGTGCCTCTGAGCACCATGACAAGCCTTCCCGAGAGGGTCTTAGTGGTCTTCTCGTCTTTACACCGGAGGTAGAACGATCTGGAGAAAAAGCCCACAGGCACCGACTCATTTCCTCTGCAGGGACGGGTTTCCAAGTCTTGCTAGCTTCATGCAGTTACCGTACGTACTCGCTCCCTGATAAGAGTGACTATAATATAACAACAACAGAGATTTTCAGAGGAGGGATTGCGGCTCCTAGGTAGGTACCCGGAACAATTGAAAAGTCAGTCGCAAATGTACACACACGTGCGTAGCACTATTCACAGTACTCAAAAGGTGCAAACAACCCAGGTGCCCATCGGTGGGTGAATGCATGAACAGAATGGGGTCCATCCACGCACTGGAGTATTATTCAGCCAGGAAAAAGGTCTAACATACTAACTCGAGCCACATCCCCAGGCAAGCCACCAACTTCCACTCAACGCCCACTCTCCAGGCCATGCTTGGGGACATCTTGGGACTCAATTCTCTGTCACGCTTCAAGTATCCCCCAAGGAACACCCCGCACTGCACCTGCCACACCTTAAAAAAAAAATCTTTGGTACATGATGAGGATGTCCATAGGCAGAGTCTCTTTACCTGACTGACGCACACCTGTCTCCTTGGAGATAGTTACCTTGACTTCCAAGTCTGTTTACCCAATTCCCAGTTGCTTTATCAGCCGTCTGAGAGGCATCCCTCCCAAGAATCAAAGAAACAAAACAAGATGCCTCAAACATCCCCGAAACACCCCACAGAAGCCTCATTGGTCCAGCAAAGACAGCCACCAAGGTGCTGTGCATTTGCCTAAAACCCTTGGCTGCCATTTTCTCCTTTGCTTTGGAAATATCTGTTTTTCATCTACGTGTGGCAGAGATGGATTTTATATGAAGTGTAATGTTTATATTTTGACACTGCTATCCATGTTCTTTCCTATAAGGCTCTCTCTGAATGGAGAGAAGCCAATAGCGATCTGAATGTGTTGCCCCGTTTTCACTGTGCGCCCTGAAGTTTGACCAATTCAAGAGTATATCACCTTGGCCAGGTGGCTCAGTTGGTTAGAGAGTCATCCTGATGCACCAAAGTTGTGGGTTCAATCCCAGGTCAGGTCACATACACAAAGCAGCCAATGAATGCTTCAATACATGGCAAAACAAATCCCCCCCCTCCAACTCTCTCTCTCCTTCATCTCTCTAAAGTCAACAAATAAAATTTAAAAATTATTTTAAAAGTATATCAATGCTACTAAAGGAAGGCTGTGAGGCAAGGGAAGGGAAGCTGCTTGCACTTTGTCACCTGATGCGGAGAAAAGCAAAGCCACCTGCAGGCCATGGGCGTGGGTGGAATGCCTATTATCTGAAGCCTCATCTTGTTTTCAGGTGACTGCATAGATTAAAGAGGAAGACCCACAGTGTCCCCTTCACGGGGAGCTTTGTAAGGATGTGCGAGCCGAAGCCATGTGGGGGTCTTTCAAGAAAGCTTCTGAATGTGGACCACATTTATGTTCTCCCCGTCCCACCGGTTGGATATGATGACTAGGGATGGGGGCGCCATCTTGAACAGCTGGCAATACATGATTGACAGGACAGAGTCAGGCGAGTGAAGGAGAAGGAGGGAAGTATTCTGGCCCCTGATAAGAACATAATCACCTCAAAGGCCTCCTTCAGAGTTTATCCATAAACAACCCTCTGCCTTGCTGAAGCTCATTGGATTTTATTTTGCAGGCAGTGGAGTCCTGACACCCAACCTCAACTGGAGAGATGGAGGTGTCCTCATCTCTGGGTTTTTTGCTGACTTCTTCTTTTTTTTTTTTTTTAATTGCTTTTAGAGAAAGAGGAAGGAAGAGAGACAGAGACACAAAGAGACTTCAGTATGAGAGAGAAACAGCAGTGAGTTACCTCCCATCTGTACCCAAGTGGGGGTTGAACCTGCAACGTACGTATGATCCACTGACCAGGGACCGAACCCGCAAATTCTTGGTGTGCAGGACGATGCTCCAACCCACTGAGCCACCCAGCCAGGGCTTTGCTGACTTCTTTTAAGCAAGAAGAACAGATAGCGAGACTGACAATAAACAGTCTTGGTGGGAAATCCAAGCACAATGAGTAGACTGTTTCCATCTAAAACCTGTGTCTAAGCGATGCCTTCTAGTTCATACCAACATCGCTGTTTTCCAGCTGAACAGCAAGAAAACTGAAGCCAGGGCTTACTTAACGATACATAATTGCAGAGACAGCTCTCTCTCAGCAATTACTGAGACGCCCTGAGTTGAAGTCCCGTTTGATCTGTTGCTGCTCCTTCCTGGGAGAAATGTAATTTCGCCTACAGCGGAAAGGAAAGCACATGTCAAGAGAAATGCTTTTTCATCCACTTAGCGGGAGTCCAGCCACCCGCAACCACTGGGGAGGAGAGCAAAGACGAGGAGGTCCTGAAATGGAAAGGGATAATAGATTGAGTTTTCTTTGCAGGAGTACTTTATTGATTTTGGTATGTGCCATGCCTTCCAGAAACTTCCCGAGCCAAATGCAGGAAGAGGGTTCGGGGAGACGGTCAGAAACGCGCCCCGGTGGTTCTGAAAGGGGGCTCCTTCTCTGGAACGTTCTCTGCCCAGAATCAAAGGAGAACCCAGGTCTCCTTTCCAGAAGCATGCATTAGGACTTTAGAACAAAACAATCTACCGTCCCACTCACCTTGGACATGGAGAAGGGAAGCCACACCTCACTGGCGACTTTCCTGGGACTTTCTGACTTTCCTTCATCTTCATGAATCCCTTCCAGGCAAGTCCCTGGATGGTCCAGACAAGCTTTTCATTGCTTGGTGCAGCGACTGCCCAAAAGACTCATCCACCCTTGCAAGGAAAGTATCCACCCACATTTTGCCCACTAAGATCCTTTGGAGCCCACCCATCCAAACCCTCGTGGCTGCTTCCACCAGTCCGGGACCCTTGGAACTTGGTCCTCACTCCTGTTCGGTCTGCTCAGAGCAAGACCAGCCTGAACCCAAACAGGCAAATCTTACCACATTTTGTTCTCCCCGCCTCCTACAGAACACGCCCTGGTTTGTAGGGTGCTATTACTTTCGATGCACGTGGAGAAGTCACTCAGCCTTGTCTTGTCAGTGGGTCGTGTTTGTGATACTGGGGGCAGCCAGCTCCGAATATCTCCACACAGCTTTGACCTGGGCAAAGCACTAGCTAAACCGGTCACTGAAGTCTAGTGTTGCCGTAATTTCAAAAACATTTTGTTTCATTCAGGAGGTATTTTCCAACCTGTCTTTTTTGTTTGCAAACGGAGATTTAAAATCAAACGGAGTTTCATGGATGCCTAGGATGCAGCATGAATGTTAAATCTTAGTGCAAAATGCATCCAGTTCTATAATTCTTCTTATCTCATGAACTAATTTTTTTAACGTACACACGTTAGTTTATGAAACTACCTGCTATCTAAAAAGATGTGAAGGCAACTCATAGCAATTCTCTGAGTAACTAAATAGCAGAGCAATTGTTTACACAAGAGCCAGACATAAAAGCATATTTTTTTTAAAAAATAGAGAGAGACAGCCCATTGCAGAAAACACAAACACTATGATATCATTTATATGAATTTGTTGAAAGTGGTTTTAAATTATACTCTATAGAGCCAAAGGCGAAATACCAAGCTAAGGAAAGTATGAAGGCAGGAGTATCGCTTGCTCGTGGCCATTGTAACAAATGACCGTCAACTGGCATCAAATAACAGAAATTTCTCACCGTACAGTTGTGGATGTCAAAAGTGGACAGCGCTTCACAGGAGACTGAAATCAAGTCGTTGGTAGAGATGTAACCTACTGGAAACTCTCAGGGAGAATCCGTTTCCCTCTGATGTCACCTCCTCAGAGGCAGCCCCAACCACCCCATCTAAAGCAGCCATTGCAGCCCTGACCAGTGTGGCTCTGTGGGTTGGATGTCACCCCACAAAGCAAAAGGGCACCGGTTTGATTCCCCGTCAGGGGACAGGGCTACATTGCAAGTTCGGTCCCAGGTTGTAGCGCACGCAGGGGGCAACCCATCAATGTTTCTCCGCCACAGTGTTTCTCTCCCTTTCTTTCTCCCTCCCTTCCCCTCTCTCTAAAAATAAATAAATAAAATCTTTTTTAAAAAAGTAGTCATTGCATCACTCTGGCTTGGTTTTCATTTTATGTTTATTCAAGGAGTCATTTATATATTTGGCTAATGTTGGGAACCGCCCTGCCTGGTTTTAGAAGCTGTAACCCCCCCAAGGCTAAGGCTGAGTAAAAAGACCTTGGGAGATAAAACTTATCCTCCTGGCTGGGGGTGCCACCTCTGCCCCCTTCTACTTCACCCTCCTTGGTCCCAGGTGGATGACTGGTTAGCCAATGATAGGTAAGATTCCTCAAAGGAAGGATGACCTAAGACAGTCACGGTCCCAGAGAGGCCTTCAGGGAAGGACTTAGGGGACTGTAGAAAAGGGGTGATGGACCCTCACCCCTGGGCTTTGTCATAGCCTGAGTCTTCCTTCTACCTGTAAAACGTCTCCTAATCTCTTGGCTGGCCGCACCCCCCACCCCATTTTAAGCCTGAAACAATGCTGGAGGTGGGTGTGGCCCTGTGCTGGAATGGGTGGTTTCCAGGACCATCAGGCCTGAGGAAGAATGCCAAAAATCCTGGGAAACCTGCTTTGCTAAGAAGGCCCTCAATTTAAATGATAAGGGTCCCAGCAAAAAAATGAGTTTGTTTCCCCAGAGTTTTATGGCCCTTCGACTTCACTTTATCTATCTGGCCCTGACTCAGAATAAACCCTCATAGTTCTTGGAATGTTGTCTGTTGTTTGAGCATCACGGCCTGACAATGATTGATGAGCTTTACATACACGCCCTGTATTCCTATGCAAATTAAACCCAATAAAAGCCCATGGAGGAGTAGGTTCAAGGCCCTTCTCCTCTGAGAGATTGGCCACCTCTCCTCCCCAAACAGATCATGTCTTGGTAGGCTTATTCCCATCTGAGGCAGCCTCGGGGAAGCTCTACATGCAGAGCCCCCCCCCCCCACCCCCACCCCCAACAGGCTATCACCAAAATAAATGGTAAATCCAAGAGAGTAGGTATCTCACCTTCATCACCAGAATGAAAACAGTATCTGGCACATAGTAGGTGTTGAATAAATATTGCAGCAATTGTACGCATGGGTTTAAATCCTTCATCAGCGCCCAAGGAATCCTGAAATAATTATAACAGCCCTCCTTTTTTCCAGCCTATATTCTTTAACTCCCACATTCTTCCAATCATGTTACCCAACTGGACTACACAAAATTAACAAGACAATAATAACAACAAATATTTACTGGACACACATTATGTGCTGAATGCCATGTTCTCCTCTACAAGAGCCTTGTGAGGTACATGTTACTTCAAATGGGTGGATAAGAAAATGGCAGAACCGTCAGTGAAGCACAAACGAGCTGAATTTTGGGCACCACACTTTTCTGGCCCTGGATCCTTCCCTGCCCTCCCACATGGTGCTTTTACCCTTCTCCCACACCCCCTGCGTCTGAATCCGTACCTGTCCTGGGCCTTCTCGTCCCGCCCCAACCGGCACGGGACACCTGGTGCTCATTTGCATTTTCTGTGAGTCACATGGCACATTCATTTTCCTTGCACATGATTACAAAGAGTACAGGCTCTCCTTCACGTCTTCACAACTAACAATATCTACTCAGTTCACGGGTGGTTGGAAGTCTCAACCTTTTCTTGGATTGCACCTTCTCAAGCCTCATTTACTTTGCTGTTGTCTTTTGTTTTGAGAGCGGATTTCTATCCCTCTTCTAGTCACTGGGGACAATGCTGGGGTGATGCTTTATAGAAAAAAAAATCCCTTTCACTGTGGCCACGTAGCTCCGTTGGTTAGAGAGTCATCCCGATATGCCAACATTGTGGGTTCAATCCTTTGTCAGGGCACATGCAAGAGTCAACTAATAAATTCATAAATAAGTAGAACGACAAATTGACGTTGCTGTCTCTCTCTGTCTCTCTCTCTCTCAAATCAATTTTAAAAAAAGAAAAGAAAAATCCCTTTCAGCCACTATGATGAAAATTGCATCTGCCTGAGTGCAACATTGTTCTTACTAAATGTTTATTAATACAATGCTCTGATACTGCAAATGGGAGCCCACCCATATTTCTATAAGTTGGAGCATTTTCCTTCATGTTATTATTTAGTTGTAGAGCTTAACGTTTTAATTGCAATGATTTCCATTCCCCATAATTTTGACTTGCCTATTGCTTCTGAATTATTTAAAATGCTATAAAGCTGAGTGCATCTCCAGTGACCATTCCTCTGAAGTCTTGGAGAACATTTTCTTTCAGTCTTCAGAAGAAAGTTGTTTACTTTCCTGAACAGTACAAAGATCAGGCTTATTGGGTGCTGCGTTAATTTCCTTGGACTGTCAAAACAAATGAACAAAACTTGGATGGCACAAAATATATATATATATATACACTCACCGTTCTGGAGAAAGAAACGTGAAATCTATCCTTCTTCCAACAGCTCTAGGGGCGGGTCGTTGCCTGCCTCTTCCAGCGTCTGGTATTGCCGGTGGTCCTTGACATTGGTTGTAGAAATACCCCTCCAATCCCTGCCTCCATTTTCCCACGGCCTTATCTCTATGTGGGTGTCTCTTCTCCTCTTTTTATAAGGATACAAGCCATTGAATTTAAAGGTCAGTCTACTCCAGAATTGTCCCACCTTAAATTGATTACATTTGCAAGGACCTCATGTCTAAACAGGGTCCCACTCACAGATGAAGACTTGAACATATATATTTTGGAGAAACAATTCAACCCCCAACAGGTACTATTTAATATTCTTTTAGATATAATTATATAGAGCACTGACCAGTGTGGCTCACTTGTTTGGCAGCATCGTCCTATGCACTGGAAGGGTGTAGGTTCAATTCCCCATCAGGGCACATGCCTGGTTTGAGGTTTGATCCCCGGCCAGCGTGTACATAAGACAACTGATCGGTGTTTCTCTCTCACATCTCTCTCTCTCTCTCTCTCTCTCTCTCTCTCTCTCTCTCCCTCTCAAAGCAATGGAAAAATGTCCTCAGCTGAGGATAAAAAGAAATATCAAAATCTCAGAATATCAATATTTGAATCTGAGCTCTAGCTGATGTGGCTCAGTGGATTGAGTGCCAGCCTGTGAACCAAAGGGTCACAGGTTCGATTCCCAGTCAGGGCACATGCCTGGGTTGTGGGCCAGGTCCCCAGTGAGGGGGCATGCGAAGGGCAATCACACATTGATGTTTCTCTCCCTTTCTTTCTTCCTCCCTTCCCCTCTGTCTAAAAATAAATAAATAAAATCTTTTTTAAAAATAATAATTCAGTCTGAATTTATCTAGTGTAGTAAAAATGATAGCATTGTGCTAGGCACCCGGTTTGCATTCTGCACTCCCAAAACCTGGGACATGCACCCTTGCACACAAGCATCATTCCAGAAAAACGTGTTGATGTGAACGGAGCACAAAAGAGACAAACAAAGCAGTGGACACAGACTCCTATGTGTTGACAGGATAAATAATGAGTGAGAACAGACATCAAGGCAGGGTTAAGGACCTGAGAGTTGCGTTGAGCCTCGGAGGGTGGTTGGGGATAAGTGACACCAGCAATGAGAGAAACACACGTGTGGGATGGGCCATAAGGAGCTGGGGAGATAAAGGGGCATGAGCAAGACTGCTCAGGGAGACCGTGGTGGAAAGTAGGACACTGAACCTCAAGTCCAGGTGGAAGCCTTCTGCAATGCAAAGTGACCAGTTCTAGGGAAACGACATTGTGACAGTGGAGTGTAGGCAGGAAGAAAGCAACTGTAGCTCTTGCCCCTCGGGCTGTTATTCCGGGTGAGAGAAATGAGTCAAAAGGGAAGGAAAGAGGTTACAGAATTTGGAGTGAGCAACGTGCAGCTCAGGTGTCAACTCAACAAGAGTCTGTTCCCCCTGAGGAACCCGGATCCATCTGAGCAAAGAGTCCTCCCCAAGTGGAATTCCCACCCTAATCCTGAGCTCTCCCTTGGGCATCGACACGTCTTTCCATCCCATCCCTGCTTTGCATTTGCACCAGCTGTACTCCCCACATGGTGCGTGGGGATATAGTGGCTCCCTAACTGTCACCCTTGCAGGCCCTTCCCTTGCCCCTCCCTCTGAGGACCCCTTCTATCTCTTCCCCCTGGTGCTGTTCCTGGCCTTCTATATTTGCTCCGCGCACACCTCGTTTTTTCCAGCCTGCCAGTGCAGCCTTCTCTGGGTTACTGGACACCACTTCTAATTTTAGCGCTGCCGGCTCATTTCACTGCGAGGGCCTTGATAAGAAGAGACACGTTTCCCGCCAGCCCTGACGAGAGAGTTCCAGACCCATCAGCTAAACGATAACAGGAGCTCACCACTCTTGGGCAGGTTGAAAATAGCCAGTGAGTGAATAAAGACAGGGAGGGGGGTGGGGGCAGAAGACTACTGACCCAGTGCAAGCGCTATGTCATTGTTGGCACAGGAGAGGAAGCTTAAAATTAAATATGTTTCCCCGCCCCCCAGGCAGGAAAAAATTCTTCATAGGGAGACTCCTCGTATGAATACCTTTCTCCTAACATCATCTCTTGCCTTTGGATCTGCACCTCCTTCAAGAAGCATGTTATTCTGTCGCAGACTTTTCTATCATTCCTTTTCTCTACAATCCTGTCCACCTCCAATGGGGACTTTCCCCAAATCTCAGTCCATTGCTGTAGACGCAGGGGTGTCAAACTCATTTTTACAGGGGGGGCCACATCAGCCTCACGGTTGCCTTCAAAGAGCCGAATATACTTTTAGGGCTGTATACATGTAACTACTCCTTAGCAGTGAAGCAAGAGCTCGGCACTGCCTTGGGGTAGAAACAAGGTGCCGGGCCAGATAAAACACGGTGGAGGGCCGGATTCAGGCCATGGGCCTCGTGTTTACCACCTGTGTGCTAAGGTAACTAACTCCAGAAGGTCTCAGAAGGACCATGCAAGTGGATGCCAAACCCCCCAAAACAGCCACCGAAAGGAGTTTGGTTTTTTCAGTCAACATGTGCCATGTCGGCCTCCTCGAAGTCCCCTTCTCAGCGTGGATTGCAAAGAAATCTTCCTAATTTTCTCCTAAATGTACAGAGGATTACTGATCATCCACACTCACAGAGCAAACTCAAAATCCCGAGTCAGAATATCCTCACTGATGTCATAGTTTCCACACCCAAACCCTACAAGTAAACCCAACCCAAGGTGCATATTTGCAACGTGGGGTCTTTTCTTCCTCCATGTCCTCTTGTCCCCTCTCCATTGCTTCTGAACTGACTCTATTATTTCAAACTTGATTCTAGTCTTCTTCGAAAACACAGAGAAAGCTTAAAAATTAGTCCCTGGCAAGAGGCCATCAAATTATCAGAGGGAGACCACCCTTCGTGCACAATTGGGTTTTTATTTTTCTCTCAGAGGCACATGAACAGAATTAAGCTTGAGTCTGCAGATGCAATAGCTCAGACCCTATGCCTTCCGCACAATGCTGTGCAGAGCATACTAGAAGGGAAATAGAACCTCCGTATCATCAGAGTGTGGTTTGGGAGACTTGTCTAACGCAGCTGAATGTGGTTTCACTTTTTTTTTTTTTTAAGATTATTTATCTGTAGAGAGGGGAAGGGAGAGAGAAGGAGAGAAACATCAATGTGTGTGGCTGCGTCTCATGCACCCCCTACTGGGGACCTGGCCTGCAACACAGGCATGTGCCCTGACTGGGAATCGAACCGGCGACCCCTCAGTTTGCAGGCCAGCACGCAATCCACTGAGCCACACCAGCCAGGGCTGTTTTCACTTTTGATGAGGAAGCAAACCCACACATGACCTTGTTTTATAACATGAACTTCACAACAGCTCCTAAGGCAGTCGTTCTGAAAGGCGGTTCCTGGACTGCAAGAGCAGCACCTTAGGCACTACTTGCCAATCAGATCTTCCGAACAAATGCAAACCACCTGACCCAGAGACTCTGAACTCTGTTTTTACAGCCCCTGTGGGTGTTTCTGATCCCCAGTAACATTCAAGAACTACTATTCCAGGTGTGAGTTTCTCAGAAGGTGGTTAAAACCACACTGGGCGTCCGGTGTCTGCAATCCCGTTAAGTCTCAATCAGAACAGAAACCACGGTGAGCAGAAGCCATCCTTGGGTTAATGACTCAGACGTCGGTGTGTCTGGTGAGATGAGGGAGAACGGACTCTCAGAAAAAAAGCAGGGCTCACACAAAGGTAAACGGCCTCCTGCAGAATTCTGAGGCTGAACACTTTGCCCGTCCAGTATAAAACATCATCTCAAAAATGATGGGTTTACCTTGGACTTGTCCATGAGGATCTCTGGGGTCAGAAACGTCTCAGGAATGCTCATCAGTAGTCCCCCGCTCACTGCCTACAGAGAGTTTCCAGCAAAAGTAGAAGGAACCAGGCCTCGGCTAGGTCACTCAGTGGGTTAGAGCATCATCCCAATATGCCAAGGTTGTATGATCCCTGGTCAGGGTACATTCAAGAAGCGACCAATGAATGCATCAATGAGTGGGCCATCAATTGATGTTTCTCTCTCTCTCTCTCCCTTCCCTTGTCTCTCTAACATCAATAAATAAAAAATTTAAAAAAAAAATAAGAAGCAGGAACCCTGGGAATGCCTAGGAAATGCCCTGACCTAGGGTGATGCATTTAGAAGTTTGAGTGGACCACTAGAGTAAAGACAGGTACACAGAAAAAGAATCACCAAGATTTGCAGGTGGTTCCCTTGGAAGTCCTCCGACCCAGGACATGCATGAGAAGACAATGCCCACAGGAGGTGGGAAGACCCTGAAAGGATTAGCGGGAACAATCTCTGGCACTCACACAAAGCCGGGGACAATTGCTGCCCCCACAAGTAAGAGGATGAAAGGGCTCACAAGTGTTGGACGCATTGGGTAGAATTGCCCAAAGCACATTGGTTTACTGCTGGGCAGAGGGGAAGAATCAACGACTAAAGCCAGCTTTGCTTCTGCCTAACAAAACTTAAAACAAGGCTCAAAAAAATAAATCAAATCACTTCTGAAAATTATGCGCCAGAACTCACCATATCTAGCTAGCCTGCACGCGTGCCCTCCCCACACCTTTGGAAACGATCTCCTACCAAATTCTACTCAAATCAGAAAACGCGAGCATGCCATGTATTCCCGGCCAAGCTCCCTCTTAATCTACCCTGCTTTTGGGCGAAAACTCATGGGCTGATTTTCATTGCTATGCACGGACTAAGCTGCGTAATTATGATTATGCAATTTGAGACAGATCTGCTGCCAACACATTCATTTTCCTCCGTTTTAGAGGTTAGGCCTGTGGATAGCGTTTTCTTTGCTATTATCGAAAGGACAATCGAAGTGCTGTTAGGTTATTTGAGATAATTTATAAAGAATGTTTTGATTTCAAGTGACTCGGAGGAAAGTCTCGTCTGATTGACTAGGACACACAGGGCATTATTTGCATGCTGCCTGGAACCTGTCATCAGGCATATAACTCATAGCTTAACGCACACTGTAGGGAATGAAGAACAGCTTTTATAGTCATGCTCTTATTTTAACATCGGTTTTCAGGGCCAGCGGGTACGAGCTCAGGGCATACAACTTTTGAAGGAGAGCCAGGGCATCTAGGAAAGCCATCGTTGTGGATAGCATAGGAAATGTAAGTCGTAATAAATTTAAACAAATCTTAGTCACATAGGCACCTGGATTCTGCTCCATCCTTAAGAATCAAAAACTCCTATGGAAGAAGCTTATTTGGGAAAAATAAGGTTATGCATTGATTATAATCATGGATTCTTCAGCTATTTCCAACCTCCCCCACCCCACCCCCCACCTGCAATGTGTACTAACTAGCATGACTCAACTTGTAATTTAGGCTCCCTTTCCCATGACTCGTGGTATTTAACCAAAGCATTATAAAGGTATCTCACTGCAGGCTTGGCAGACATGGGTAGGAGGTATTTGGGGGAAAAAAAAGGTTTGTTTGAAGACAAAATTCCTTCTAAAATCTGAATGTAACATAAACCACATGGAATGTGCTGGTATGAAATGACCAATTCCACGTTATGTAGGAAATGTTGAGCATTGTCAACTTTGCTTGGGAATTTTTCCAAATGCTTGGGATTTACACTTTACCTGAAATACAAGCCAAAAAATTGTGTTTCTGGTATATAATTACAATTGGAATTTTGGTAGGGGGGAAAAGCTTGCTCTACTGCTTGATTTTGTAATTCAGTCTTATATTTTTTCTGATACCCAAACATATATTCTTGTCTGAGGTTCTCAGATCCTCCTAGATGTAATAAATGTCTTGCAATCTCCCAGATAACTTGATTGAAGGCTGCTCACCTAAAAGGGACCAAAGAGAAGGAGAGAAATAGAAGAGACCAGACACAACATCCAACGAATTTATAGAACTTAAAAATTATGGGAGTCATGGTATTATGTTGCTTATTTTCTAACTTATTCTAAGATTTTTTTTGACTGACCAGATTATCCAATCAGTATGCATTGAGAATGTAATAAATCTGAGTGAGAATTAGTGAGGGACTTTATTAAACTGAATGGACATACATTTCCCTTCCCTCCAGCTCCACATTTCTTTGCTTTCAAATTAATCCTTTGCCCCTTGGTAAGTAAAGCAAAGGGGATGTGCATTGCTCAGCATGGGCTTGGGTGAGAATCCAGCATCGTGAGACATTGACACAGCTCACTAAGGGAGATAGAAATCAGAAATCTGCAGGAACCCTACGCCGGTGGAAACAAATGCAGTTGCACCTACAGGAATCCTGAATATCAAATAGATGGCAGGGGGAGTCCTAGGTGAAAATGCAGACAAGAGAAGGAGCAGAGAGATGATGGAAATTGGCAGGTGGTAGAGGAAAGAGGGCAGGTGAGATTCGGCATTTAGAAGCAAGACACAACCTGGAGCCATGTGGAAGGACAGAGGGGCAGCTCTGGTGTCTCTTTCCGGGGAGGTGCAGGCTTGGAATACCCAGTCCTCCTGGGTGCATCTTGTGTGTCAGCTGCAAGGGGAGGTCTGCCTTCATAGAAGCTCAGGAGCCTGGGTGCTGGAAGCCGGGAGAATCCATGAAAGGTGATGCTTTGGAGAAGGGGATGACACCCATGAGAACTGCATGATGAAGCAGAGAGCAACATGTCACCTCCTTGCCATTTCCTGCTCATCCCAACTGCAACCTGCAGGGAGCTCCCCAGACATCCTTCGGTCAGGCTTCTCTTCCATCCTGGAGTGTGGCAGCTTAACGTGACGGCTAGGACAGCCCTGGACTAGTGGGGAACTGCAAAGTGGAGGGTGACCAATTTCAGGCCACGTGTCTCACACCATGTTAAGGTCCCTGAATTTCCTACGAGTAGGAAGCTTGGGTTGAGGGGAGTAGCTCCTTGCTTGGCTTCCTTCCTTCCTTCCTTCCCTCCTTCCTTCCCTGGGTTCATTGTCTCATCCAACTTCCATCAAAGCCTCCTCGTATCTTCCTCCCCACACTCCATCTCCCCTCACCAAACACTCCGAGGCAATTCTCTGACTCTGGTTAGATTCAGTGAGAAGCCAACGAAGACCCCTGTCCCTCTTCAAAGAGTTCAGAGAGGGTGTAACCGCTCTTTGGGGACAAGGCTGATGGGAGAGAGATCTGAGGGGTTTTCCTCAATGAGCTGGCATTTGAGGAGAACGTGGATGAAGGGACCAAATACAGACAATTTGGATAACTGGGCATTAGAAGGGTGGTGGCCATTGTGCCTGAGAATGCAGCGTGAGAATAAGTGGAGAATTCAAGATAAGACCACACCATCAGAACATATGCCTCTCTCTTAGTTAATCTTTTTTTTTTGGTCTAGAAGCAGCAAAAAGTACAAAATCGATCCTTGTTGCCAGGATCAATAACAAGAGGAATAACAAAAATGCTGCCCTGCATCTTCTCATTTTCTTAACCAAATCGTGGGACCAAAAAATGGGGAGGGGGTTTCCACAGAAAGTAACCTCACAGGCTGATCTGATCGTAAATCCCTCACTGGGCTGGTCGTCAAGGGCGTCATGCCGCGGTCACATACGTTCTCTACAGAAAGGTTTTAAGCCAGTCCTGCCCAGTGTTCTTGTACCTCTAGCTCAGTACATCTTACGAATATCACAAGTAATACACCTGAGAGGGGACACTTGCCCTGGACAGGGGACATAATCCTGTTAACTGCCCTGTAATCCGGTCCCCACCTTGCTTTCTGTAACCTCCATGGAATCTTCCTTATGTCCCCTCCTTCATTCCAAGCCCTTTTTTTTTTAAAAAAAAAAAAGCTGCAAAACTGTTATTCTCTGGAGCGTTTGGGATCTTGCTCCCCGGCATCTGTTGTCAGTTTGCCTCAAACTGTCATAACAATTGTGCCCAGGTTCGAGTGGATTTTACGTCGGTAATGGAATCTTGTGCAGATCATGGTTCTCCCGAACACTTCTATTTCCCTTTTTCATTTCCAAAGCAAGCATGTCTGCCTGTGTGCCAGAGTTTCCCCATAAATCCATGTCCATTCTGAATGAGGAAGGTTCTGGAGACAGTCCGAAGCGAGCTCTGTTTTCCTGTTGCGTGTCTGCGTTCATGCCCAGGGCAGTTCCCGGAAACTCCAGGACATTATCAGCCACTGAAATTCCACCTGCAAGTGTTTCTGGCCTCGCAGCTGAAGCACATCCCGGCGAAGGAAATGCATGTCTGCACTTCAGCTCTGCTTCTTAAAATCCACACGAAACCTGAGCCCAGACACGGGAGATGCAGCCCACCCCTCGCGCAGGGCACTCAGGAACTCCCGGATGCGGTGCCTCTCCCTTTCTTCCCCTCTGAGTTTGCAGCAGCCTATTTTTTTTCTATGATAAAGACAATATTGACAGACTTTGAAAACAAAAAAAGACTACATTTGGAATCCAGACCAGGCTTAGATGTTACAGGAAGATGGCAAAGTGCCTAAGTGGACGGCCCATTTTAACTCCATTAAAGGAATAATTCTTGACAAACGTTTTCTCGGTTTGCGCTGGAAGCAAATCCATCAGCCCAGCCCACTCTGAGCATCAGGTCAGCACCCTAGGGACAAAATGATCCACCGATGGACACGTCTCTCTCCTTGGACCTCATCCATCAGCAACATGGGGGTGACTCCTTTGCTAACTCTCTCAGGCTGCTTTTGTTGATGCATCTCTGTCCACTCTAGTGCCTTGGATCTTAACCATCGAGGTCCCAGGTGCCACCTGACTGGTCCCCTTTGGGAGGTGATGCGCCTCTAGGAATCCATGAGCTCAGGGTGAAACTTAGTAGACTCCAGGCCTCCAAGTGGGGTTCCAGTCAGTCCCCTCAGTGCATTTCCCAGGCCACAGGTAGGCCACATGCACCCTCAGATCCTTCTGTTAAAACACTTTCTACTTCACAGGCATGCATGCGGCGTGAGGATAGGGGGTTGTGGAGTGCTGCAGCCACAGATGTGATCTGTCCACACCAACCTAAAACTGTTGGACATACCCCCCAAAAGTCGGATGCTTCACAAAGCAGAGGAACAGTGAGAGATGTAGCTGACACAAAGCAGAGGAACAGTGAGGGATGTAGCTGAAAAAGTCTGTGGGTGCTTAGTTACAGGAGGCAATAAATCCCTCAGAAGAATGTGTATGTGTGTGTGTGCGTGTGTGAGTAGACACAACCACATGAAACCGGCCCCCTGTCCCATGCAGAAGAATCCATAAAGAGTCTAAAGATGCCTTATCCTTATGTCCACCAGCTCTACACCTTCTCTTTCACCTGCTCAGGTACAACCTGTCTGCTCCACCTTCATCCCAAAGGGATAACAGCAACCCAAACAGGTTATGTCTCCCCGTTCTATTTCATTGCAAAAGACTCACCTGTCTTCATGTCAAAATGCAGCCCGGAAATGGGCACATGGCTACAGCAACTTAGGACTCCCTTAGAGAAGGGTTTATGGGGTCAGGCGCTTCCCAGACAATCAGCTTTGTATCCTGGACTCCAACTAGGACCCACCAGCCAAATACAGTCCATCAGCCATGTTGCAGGGAGAGTGGAGGAATGGTCACTGTCTCGCTGATGGCTTGTGGCAGCTGTCCCATTCCCACGATGAAGCGTGAGGCCAACCTGCCCGACAAACCTGAACTATTTACCGTTTGGCCCTGACGGAACACGAGTCCCTAGCACAGAGATTCTTAACCTTGGCTGCCATGTCTAGGCGAGATTTCATAAAATATTAACCTCTGCATCTAATTTATCAGAGACTCTGATTCCATTGGCTTGGGGGTCAGCCGGGGGAATGGAGTTTTCAAAGCTGCCCCTAGTGATTGTCATGCACAAAGGCGGCCCCTCTGGTCTGCTGCTGTCTATCTGGGAAAATGATATTCTCATTTCTTCCAAAGAGCTGGAGCGGGATGCAGAAAGGGTGGCTGAGATTTCTTTGACACAGATAGGGATTTTGCTTTCTCTGTAGGAAGCAAATGGATCCCTTAGGGGAAGTACCCTACAGCAATAGTTGTCAATCAAAAGTGATTTTTTTTTTTTCTACAAAGGGATGCTCGGCAATATCTGCAGACACCTGGAGAGCTTGCTCTTGACATCTAGTGGAGGCCAGAGATGTTACTAAATATTCTATAATGCTCAAGACAACACCCCCACATCAAGGAATTATGTGGTCAAAAATGTCCACACTCTGAGATTGACAAACCCTAGTAGACTCGGGGAAGATCTTCAACGTCTTTACAGTTATGCAGGTTGCCTCCTCAATGTTTCTACCTGTTCTCTTCTGAAAGATCCCTACAAGGTATGCTTTGGTCTGGTTAGACAGGTAAGAGCAATTTGTGATAGAAACAGAGCAATATCTGAGCAGGTAAAATTACTATGAAGGCTCAGGAGAAATTGGCCAAGAAGGCCTGTGTTCAGATTGTAATAGTTCTCTGGATGTTTCTTACATAGGTCAGCATTTCTCAGTCTCAGCACAATTGACATTTGGCAAGGGGTGACTGTCTGCCATGGGCTTTCCTGTGCATTTTGGGCTACTGAGCAGCATCCCTGGGCTCCACCCACTAGATAACTATGGTACCCCGCACACAAGTAGGGGTGACAATGGAAAATGTCCCCCGATGTTGACAATTGTCTCATGAGGAGCAGAATCATTCTTGACTGAGAAGTACTGTGAGATAAATGATAGGCAGGTAGGTAGGTAGGTAGATAGATGGATGTGTGGATAGGTGGATGGTAGATACAGAGACAATAGAAATGAAGATGAATGGATGGATGATAGATGGAAAGGTGGGTAGATAGATCATAGATAAATAATAGGTAGACAAATCATAGGTGATAGATACGGAAATGACAGAGATGAACGTAAATGGGTGGATGGAATCTGTCACGCAAAGGCAAAATGTCTCAACCTCAGCGTAGCTGACATTTGAGGCTGCCTCCTTTTGTGATGCTGTGAGTCTCGTGCGCTGGGAGGTGCTGAGCAGCACCCCCGGCCTCCACCCACTAGGTGCCAGCAGCGCACATCTCTGTCAGTCATGCCCGCCAAAGTCTATGAGCAGACATTGCCAAGCATCCCTGGGAACAGAGCCATGTAGCCTTTGCTGTGAAAGAAAAAGCCCTCTGGGACCCGCTGGGAAATGCTTCTGTTCTCCAAGGCCAATACCAAGGTCAGCCACCATGAACCTTGAGAGTCCACCCAGTGTGGTCCCTCACTGGGCTCCCTATTTCCATTCCTGGTGGATGAACACCGTCACTCTGCTTTGGCCCTTTTCCTCCTGGGTGATGTGTCCTTTGGTTTATGCTGCTCTGGCCTCACTGGAGGCTGGTTCTGCAAAGAGGCAGCCATCTGTCCCTTGGCTCCCAGAGAGAAACACTGGAGTCTAACTTTATTCACCACATGCATCTGCTTGTGAATGGTCAGACTTGTTTGGCAGAGAGAGGGTATAATTGCCTCCCTCCATGCCGGCCTCATTCGGATGGGGAGAGGCAAGCTCCAGCAAAAGCCCG
This sequence comes from Macrotus californicus, assembly GCA_007922815.1. Classification (NCBI taxonomy): domain Eukaryota; kingdom Metazoa; phylum Chordata; class Mammalia; order Chiroptera; family Phyllostomidae; genus Macrotus; species Macrotus californicus. Next base: position 80,846 of record VMDR010001806.1, read on the forward strand.
GAGCCATAAATGCAGGGAACAACGTGATCCTCTCCCCGTAGCCAGGTCAGGGGACAGGACAGACTGCATTAGGATGGGGCAGAAGATATATCAGCAACTCACCACAGGGTGCAACTCCAGTACAATTGGGGCCAGAAGCGCCATCTGCCCTTGGCAAGACTATGGCGCTCTCCAGCCACGGAGAGCAGCCACGCGTGCCGGTAGCTCCCAAGAATTCCTGGAACAGAGACAGAAAGACCTGAGACAGCAGCAGACAGTGCCTGGAAACCTGGCCCCTTGGCTCCTCTTCCTGGAAAGCATATCAGCTCCCCACCCTCACCTCAGAACCCAGAAGTCCCTGAGGGAGGGGATGTTGCAGGAGGAAATTATAAAGACAGGATTTACCCAGAAGGGGCTCTATCAAGTCTTACATTGGACTAAAATAACAGCCTTCTCCTTGCCTCCTTGTGAAATCAGTTCTATGTGCCTATTCCAGTTTTGAAAATGTTATGCAGTGACATGTAGGCAATTATGAAAGCATTTCCATGCCAATTAATGCCAAGCCATCCTTAGTCCTCTTAGGTTTCCTTTCTTCAATGGGATTACATGAAAAACGTCACAAATGTCCTAGCTGACTCTCCCAAAATTGACACGCTCTATAATTGTAAAGAAGATTCGGAGAACAGTCGAGATGCATTATAAGTTTCACTTTGAGTTCTCCAAAAATCCCCACTGAAATAAAAATATGGAAGTACTAAAACCCTTGTTTGAAAACACAGTTTGGGTGTGGGTGGGGGGTTACTGAAAATAAAATGTAAAAAAGTCACAACTGTTTTCTGCGGGAGAGGAACAGGAAGTTGAGTCTCCGAAAACAAAAGCCCGGAGAAAATTCTTTAAGTGCAGTATTATAAAACTTTCAATGCTCAACACTCATTACGACGTTACATGCTAGTAAAGCTGGCTTTCTCCTGTGTGGGAAATAAAACCGAAATAAATAGAAGTTGTCATATTTTCTTTTTCATGTTTCCACGGATCATTTCTTTCTTCCCGGAGGATACACTCCCTTACCGATAAGCCACTCACCTAGAAGACTGTGTAAGAGAAGGCAGAAGGCAGCCACCCACTGGGATCATGAAAGCTGCCTCTATGTGGCCAAGAAAAATGATCTCAACCCCACACACTCCCGACCTCAAGGCCTTCTGCCGATGGAGGAACCCAAAGATGATGACATCTTACTCCCTCAGGTCCAAAAGCTAAGCACCGAACTGCCTCAAATCTGTAGTCTTCCGAGGCTCATACCTTCCTCTCTGGGTGCGGGTTGACAAAATGTTCCTGCTGACTCCTATTCTTAACTCTTCCATCCCTCCTTTGATCAGCCATTGTCCTACGCTACCAAATTTCTTCCCCTTCTCCTGTGTCTGCTGAATGCAGACCTGCTTCTGTGTTTGATTAAGTCACCTCTGGTTGTCCTGGCTTGGCTTGCCTAGCAGGGGTCCCCTCACGTCATGGGTCACGGTCCACTCAAGAGATGCCTGTGTTCAAGTCAGGTGCTCTGTGTTGGTCATTCTTGCTGAGCCTGAAGATCAGAAGGGGAGCACAGGTCCAAGTGATGGGTAATATGGTCGGGGATGTTACGTTCCTGTCCACCAGTCTCCTCTTACAGTCATGGTCCTCGTTCAAGGTCAAGGAGAATGACTGCATGACGTTTGTCAGTCAAACTTCTCCTTTATCCCAGTTTCCATAACTGGCCCCTGTACAAATATCCCATGGCCCTTTGAATAGGTACATTTACAGGTTGAGTTATGGTCCAACCTCTGTCCCCATAAGCTATTTGCCAACACATATGCCAATCAGGTAACGTTTACTGCTTTTTGTGATCTATATATTGAGTGCCAGATAGGCACATGCCAATCACCTTTTAAGGCATTGATGGTGAATGGCTGCAAAAACAAACAACCCTCCGTGGACAAACGCAGAGAGTAAGAAGGCAGATTAATTAATAGTTGCCAGGGGACTGGAGAGCAGGAGGCAGGGTGAGTACTAATGGATATGGCATCTCCTTTTGGGGAGATGAAGATGATTTGGACCTAGACAGGGGCAATGGCCGCACAACATTGTGTGCGTACTCAATACCACTGAAATGCACACTTAAACATGGTTAATCACACATTATGTGCACTTTACTCTGATTTAAAAACAACGACGACAAAAAAGAATTTGCTTCCTGAAATCCCTGTCCTGGGCAGAATTCGTATCAAAAGAGGCAGGTATTAAATATAAAGCCGTCATCATTTTCTTTTTGCCCTGTTTCTCCTGACCCCGTTCACGAGTCATATGGAATTTCAATATGCCCCGGGTGAGGGGCAGCCCCAACAACAGACCCCCAAGCAGCGGGGCTTGTGGGGTAGCCAAGATTTCCATCTGTCACGCTGGCAAAGATACCAGCTGTGGGCAAACAGCCCAAAGTCTGGCTGAGTGACAAGGCCGCGTCCCATGCCAACCAAGGCAGTGACATGAATGAAAATGAACGGTGGAAGACCCAGCATCACTTGGGTTCCCAATAACAAGCTTCAGCAGTGTGTCCACTTGGGTCTGGACTAAAATTTTAAAACAAACAAAAGACAAAACTATCGCGAGAATGGGAAGTGACTGGTTGCCAGGACTCTCGCTTGGGGAGGGAGGGCAGGATTCCAAGTAGAGCTGAAGGGAATGGATTTTTAGGACATTGAAATTATTCTGTAATGAGCCCTGGCTGGGCAGCTCGGTGGGTTGGAGTGTCATTCCACTAGGCCAGTATTGTGAATTTGATCCCCACTTTGATCAGGGCACATACAAGAAAAAAACAGTGAATGCATCAATAAGAAGAACAACGAATTGATCTCTCTCTCTCTCTCTCTCTCTCTCTCTCTCGGTTTCTAAAATCAATATAAATAAATTTGCTGTAAAAAGAAATGATTCTGTGTGATTCTGTGTGATGCTGGATAGATTCCATCATCCATTCCTCAGAACCCACAGGATATACAAAAACTGACCCGGTGTCATCTACAGACTCAAGGTAATAATAAACGTAGCACTTCTGGCTTGTCCATGACCAACCAAGATGATAAACCCACAGGAAACTGTGCCTGTGGAAGAGAAAGGAGGGTTGTTTTTTTAGGGAAGTTCCTTGCCATGTCTCAAAGGCTTGCCATGTTCATTCATTCCAGGGACATGGACTGAAGAGCTCCTGGGGACACAGAAGAGCATTCGGTCCTGGGCTTTCTGTGCGTCCATTTCAGCAGTTCTCTGAGTAAAGGAAGTGTGATTCCCGTGGTCTGCCCTCCCCTTCTGGATTGTAAATATATTATATCCACCTGTCTCCATCCTGGGAGTAGAACCATGTTAGTCTACACCACGGGACAATGCCCTTTCTGTAAAGGGTCAGGTGGTAAAAACAGACCCCTGGGTATGACAGGCTCCTTGGTTTCAAAGAATCCAGAAGTGAGCGCCCAATGAAGTGTGTTCAGTGATGGATAAAGGAATGCTTTGGGGCGTCCCCCGTGACCATAAGAAACATCCTTCTGTCTGATCCACTCAGGCTGTGTTCACCTCCAGAGACAAAGCCAGAGGCAGGCTGTGACAAGCATGGACCCGTGCGTTCCAGGCTCGGGGGACAGACCACAGAGAGAAGGAAAGAAAAGTCTGCATTGGAGGGAGCTGATAAAAGCCAGCCCAACAGGATGTGGTCACTGGTTGCGCCGTAAAGAAAAACACTAAAGCAAACCTCACGTCTGATTACCATCCGAGGAGATTGAACAGAAATGACTGCTCATTTTTCAAACCTGGAGAAAGGGAACCACCAGATTGGGTTGGGGCGGGGAGGTAGAAAGGAATTCCCTTTTTTATGATTTTTACTTTAGCTGGGGTGTCCAACCTTTTGCCGTCTCTGGACGACACGGGAAGGAGAAGAGTTGCCTTGGGCCACACGTTAAATACACAGACACTAACGAAAACTGATGAGCAAAGACAGGTTTTAAGCAAATTCATGATTTTGTGCTGGGCTGCATTCTAGCCCTCCTGGGCCACATGCGGCCGGCGGGCCGCGGGTTAGACACCCCTGCTCTACGTGGTGGGGCAAGAGGAGGCTTACAGCTGTTTGTATTCAAAGTAATTCGTTAACTGACTGCCCTCAGTCAGCCACCATTGGGTGGTTTCCCCAATCTGTCTCTTCTTCCACAGGCTTTGGATGGAACAGACCCAAGGACGCCCCTTCGTCCAGGCTCCGGCCCCCCTCCAACCTCCTCTGCAGTTGCCACCTCAGAAGTACCTGGGCCACCCTCAGCCCCTGAGACCAGCCAATACTGTGTTCTGACCTCAACTCTTTATTTCTGAGCAACCATGAGCTCCCAGATTCACCAGAATTATTCACCAAGGTAGAGGCTGCCGCCAACCTCCCGGTCAACCTTGCATCTGCAGCCTCCCACACTTACCTCCCTCTTGCCTCCTCTTGTGACCAGGATGATGTGGCCCTACAGGGCCTGGGCCACTTGTTCCCTGAGTTGGCCAAGAAGAAGCATGAAGGTGCCAGGCATCTCTTAAAGCTGCCAAACAAGCATGGTGGCTGCGTTCTCTCCCAGGACTTGCTGAAGCCTTCCCATCATGAGGGGGGTAAAACTCAGGATGCCGTGAAAATCCCCTCGGCCTTGGCAAAGAACCTGACCCAGGCCCTGATAGGCCTGCCGGCCCGTGCTGCTCAGAAAGCCCCTCAGCTCCGGGACTCCCTGTAGAAACTTGTCCTGGGTCAGCAGGTAGAGCTCACCATGAAGATGGGCCACACCTGGCTCACCTCCCAGGCTGGCGGCCTCCAGGCTGGGCTGGGTGAGTGCTATCTTTGAAAGGCTCCCCCTCAAGCACCCAGAGGGCTCCGGGGGGGGACTCCCTGCACCCCTGTGGGGCCTGGCTTTTGTCTGAGCCTCTCCCTCCAAGCACTGGGCACCGTTTTCACCAGCCTGGAAGCCTCCCCCATGCATTGGGCCAAATGGAAACAGTAACACTTTGTAGAGCAAATCACCATCATCGTCATCATCATATGATAAGGAATAAATATTGATACAAGAATCAACCACGTGTTTCGCGTACTTGCAACTGTAAACCTATGTGTGCCCCACCCCGCGCAACATGAAACACAGGCTCACAGAGACGTAGGAAGAGATCACGAGGACTTCCCATGTCTACTTCAAAGTCATGTTGTGTTTGAAGAACACTGGCCTGTTTCTTCAGGTCAAGGACCCTCCTCTTTCACCGAGACCAGAGGGCATACCTTACTGGGGTTCCCAGTTGAATTTTAGATGCTTTTATGCAAAAAGTAAAATAGATCCTTACAAGATGGACAACACTTTGTTTTCCTTGCAAAGAAAACAAGATGATTTTAGAATACCTTTGCATGAAGGCTTTCATCTGTGACCCATTTGCCTAAAATTGTGGGGTGTTTTCAAGTAAACAGGTAGGACTTTTTATGTGTTATGAGTCCTGATCTGCTGACTACTCATCGGCAGATTGGTTCTCTCCAAGTCCATCTTGAGTTTCCATTCCCTTTCCGGAGCCTTGAGGCAAAGACGTTCTCGGTCTTAATGTAGAACGAGCGCGTCCGTATTTTCCTTCCTGCTCTCTGGCTCCACAAGGCCCTAAGTATGTTTGCTAACCTTTCCTTCTAAACAGTTGCAGGTTTTCCCTTTCATATCTCGCCACCCAATCTTGATCCGTTCGGGCGCCGTGGACAACCAACTGTCCCAGCCCCTTATTGAACAAGGTCATTATTTTCCCACAGGTCTGTCACGCAGCAACGTGTCTTCCAGGGACCGTTCTCAGTCCCAGCACCCACACGCTACACAGCATTCATGCCGTCACTTTTTTTTTTAAAGTAAACCTAAAAACCTCCAGGGATGGTCTCCACCTTATTTTTCCTCCCCAAATTTCCTTTCACAATATTGACTAGTTGCAAGGAGGTTTTTCTCAAGTCAGGTGGCCTGGATCCTTCAAAAGCATAGTTCAGGGACTATGATTAAAACGTGAAAATAGCACAAAAGGAAGAGAAAAGGTGGTCTATATCTTTATGAACCTTTATGCTACCACACTTTTCAAACTTTGAATATGACATCTCTCTTGAATATTCTTTGGGTACGCCTGTCAACAGGACGTAGAAAGTTGTGTACTTTTATTTACTCTGGCATTTCTTTTAGAAACACCATTCCAGGGGCCTTCTTTTTTTCTTGTTATTATAAATATTTTTATGACATTCTAAAATATTCTTGTGCAAATATTCAATGGCACCGACATTGACTTCAATGATTTTGTAAACGGCAATTTGCTCAACTCTTATTACCTCTCTGTTTTATTTAGAAGTTGTTTGGTGGGGTTTTTGTTGTTATTGTTGTTTCTATATAGATAGTAAATTCTATCTGCAAATAATAGGATTACTCTTCTTTACAATTCTTGTACGTTTTGTTCTTTTTATGGCGGAGCTGTGCTGGCTAGAACATCCAAGATTATGGGCGTTAGAAATGATGATAATAGTTCATCTTCAATTGCTCCTGATTTTAAAGAGGTTGCTTTCAAAATTTAGCTCCTTAGCATGTTGTGCAGAAGGTTCTTTGTAGAACGACCATTAGGTGAAGAAAGTTTTGATGTTCTCTTGGTTTGTTAAATCATCAACAAATATGCTCCACTTTATTCTTTCCTCAATTCTTAAATTTAAGAAGTGTGCTTTATTTTGTTTTGTTCTATTAAGGTGTTGATATTTAATGTACCATCCTCAGTTCGTGTGGAACCTTGCCGTCGCAACGTAAAAACCAAGTGGGTTTAATGGTTTACCCAATTTATGTGGCAAATATTTTGGAATTCAGGACTTTTAGTCACAAAGGGCGAGATCATTCTGTAATTTTCTACCTGTGCTTTATTTACTGGATTTAGGTATAAAAATATTCCTGGCCTGATAAATAGTTTTGGGAGTGTCACCTGGAGAAATGTAGATAAGGCTGCAATTTTTAGCTACTTCCTGAAACTCCTGAGCCTCGCATGTCCTTGGTGGCAAGCTTTTTAATGACCAATTCCGTTAATTAAGTTTGAATAACACTATTCAGCTCTTAGAAGTGTACTTCTAATGAAATGTACAATTTAGAAATTGTCCTACGAATGAGTGGGTCGTGTCCCCATTTTTACACGTCCGGGGACTGGAATTCACATTATGACATCATTTTCTTTATAAACACAGCGGCCTTGAACTCCTACCTCTTATTTACTTCGAGGGTGACATTTACACATACATGTTCTTTTCTGTTTCAGTCTGACCGGGCTGTTGTTGATTCCACTCTTTCTATTTTGCTTAGAGTCTTTCCAACTTCCCTACAAGTTAAAATTTAATCTACACGGGGATTGAAAGGTAAAATTTGAAATAAAATTGACTTGAAAGTATTAACATTAAAGTAAGGCATGCTGAAAATGAAATTTAAAGTTCAGCTGATTTTATTAAAATTAAACTTTGTTTTAAGATCAAATTAATTTTAAAAAAAAAAATTAAAATGCTTGTCATTTTTTGACTGCATTGATCCTCTCTGTTTCATTTTGTTTTCTTTTTCTTTTTCCCCCATAAACTTGACTTGGGGCGGCGAAGTCACAACACAATGTGCAGGTGACATTTTATAGACTGGTACCTACCCCTGAAACCTGTATCATTTCCATTTCATTAACCAGTGTCCCTCCAACAAATGCAGTGAATAAACAAATGTGAGTAAAGAAAATACAAATTTTATAGGCAAACTAATTTAAAACGTTCATTTGGTTTTCTAAAGTCATAAACGCATGGTGGGGGGGGTGGCACGCAGGGAGCAGGGTGTGGGGGGTGGGGCTGTTGTTTGTTCGGTTGTTTTTTTCCTGCTGCTTTTGTTTGCGTGTGTTCTGTTCTCCTGGCCTCTGAGGCAAGACCCTCAGCTCCCCGATCTGTTCCATTTTTCCTTTCCTGGCACAAAATTGTGCCTTTTCCACGTAAGTTCCAAAGGCGTGTATGCGTCAGGAACAGAACTTGCGCGTGTTTTCTCGGAAAGCCAGGCTGTCTCCGTCCATCAGGGCGCCCTGGCACTTCAAGATAAACGTTTGCCCCCCGTGTGTCCTCCCTCCTCCGGGTGAGTTTGGAAAGCAAGGGCGCGCTTTGTCCCCGGTTCATGAAAACGCGCTCGGGAGGCGGAAGCGGGGATACAAGGTCGCGAGTCCCTGCGCCGAGCCTTCTGCCATTGGAGGCAGAACCGGGGCCTCCCCTGGCCTGCTAGCCTGGGCCAAGACTATTTGGGTCCGCGTGGCCACGTCAGTCCACAGACCACCACAAACAAGACCCCGTCAGAGAGCGCTCCAAACGGGAATCCGCACGCATGCCCGTGTTTTGCGCAAGCACCCGGTGACGCACGAAATGCGTAACATTCCTTCCATGCTTGTCTGGGTGCTCACTGGGTGTGGGTGCTGACGAGAGGCCTGAGGAATGCTGTTGCCCAGGCCCCCCCCCCGGGGGGGTCTTGATACCCTTTGGACTAATGCTGTGCCAAGGGTGGGTGCGTCTCTGGACCTGGGAGCGCACCTCACAAACCATCCGAGGCTGAAGGAAAGAAGATAACGTCCCTGCCAGAGGGTCCTCTGTAGGTCCTGATCTTTTCTCCCTTTAGAAGTGTATGTTGCTGCTCATTTTGCGTTTTTTGTACTCATTTTGATTTGGTGAGGAAACATTGCAATGATAGATAGAAACCTGCATAGGAATGTGGTAGGGCCTATACATACATAAGGCAATATTACTCGGCCATCCAAGTAATACACTCTTGCCATTTGCCTCAGCACCGATGGACCTAGAGCGTATGATGCTCAGTGAAAGAAGTTAGGCAAAGAAAGACCAGTGCCATAGGACGTCACTCATAGGTGGAATCTAAAGAGCCACATTAGTGGACAAACAGAACAGAATCAGACTCACACACACAGAGAACGGAGGGAGGGTGCCAGAAGGGAAGGGGTTTGGGGGTTCTGAATGGAAAAGGTGCAGGGATTGAGAGGGACAGATTGGTAGTCACAGAATATTCGCAGGGATGTAAAGTCTACCACAGGGAATATGGTCAATGACATTGTGGTATGTGTGAGTGGCACCAGCTGGGCACCAGCCTTCCCAGGGGGATCACTTTGTAAATTACAGAAAAGTCTAACCACTCTCCCGTCCACCTGAAACTCATGTCCTATCAAAGGTCACCTGTAATTAAAATAAAAAGATCTAGAGCCCCTTGCTCCTCAGGGACATTGAGCTGTTCTGGTTAAAAAGACACAACATTAAAACAGTAAATCATCCAAAAGTAAAGAATTCTCGTGGTTTCTCTGGTTCACTTTCTCAGTGACGTCTTTATTGAAAGCAGTGCCGTTGGGGAAGCTGCCCAAACCCACCAGATGGTGACAAGCCTGTCATTCCAGGCACCAGGCACGGCCAATTGTCTCGTGGGGTTTTTCTCAAACACCTGAACCCCACATCAGCCAGACCACAGAGCCCACGACAAATAAAGCCCCCCCCTTTTTTTTTATCACAAAACCTTTTACTACAACATCATAAGCGTGTCATTCTGTGACATCACACTATCACACTCAAGCACAGCCTAGGACATTTTAGGTGAAATGTTCTCACTAAAACTAGACATGATGACACCCATATTCTTACCCTGCCAACCACACTCAGGCAGGTGTTCCTTTTTCCGGACCCGGGAGATCTCGCCCCATGTGTCTGGCTTGGGTTAGAACACCTGGTTTCTCTTTATGGTAATAGCTCACATGCTACAATCTACTAAATTCTGAGCATGGCCTGACCGAGTGCTTCCCATGGGCGGTTTAAGTCTGAAAACATTTCTCCAAAAGATGCCACGATCGAGGAAGACGCAGCATGGAAAGAGTTGAGCTGGCCACTTTCACGCGGGGGAAACATCAGCCCACGCAATGCGAGGCCCTCCGTGGAGATTCCAATGCACAGTTGCCTGAAGAAGCAAAACTGTAGCTAATGAAGAGCCGCTAAACCGAACAAACAAAACCCTTTCCCCCCCTCCCCCTTACCAACCACTATAATAAGACTGTAATTGCTTTTTGAACGCAAAGAAGAAGAAAAAAAACAAAAGACATTCCTTGCAAAGCATGTGCCGCCCTTGTAGGGCAACGCTCTGATTACATAGTAATTGGGCTTGTAATGGTGCTTTCACTGTGCGTTGAATTAGACGGTTAGTGTCATCATAGAAACTGGTTAAATCTGTGTTAAAACCAGGGGACGGTCTGGCAGGGCCGTGTCAGGTGGGATAGAGCTGATTGTCTGAAAAAGAGAGAGGCTAATAAATCCACCCCCCCCCACCCCCACCCCGCAACGCCTCCATCCTTTGGAAATGTATTTGCGACGTGCTAGAAATGGGCAAACTGTCGATATTTCTGCGATGGAGCGAAAAAAACCCACAATTATCGCTCTGTGTGGCGTGCGCGTTCCCCGTTGGGTGTGAGACTCTCCGACCAAGTGCCTGTGGAAATAAAGACGTGAATGCAGAAGGGAAGTGGGAAGCCGTCCGAATTCACCGTTTCTATTTTATACGATGTACTGTTTCGGTTGTATTTACTGAGTGCCAGAACAAGTGGCTACCCTTTCGGTTTTCACGAAGAGGCCGCGGCTCTCGTCATATTGAAGGCTATTTGAAGGAAGTGTCCGTGAATGCTCTGCTTTAATGTCCATAATGTCCTGGCAATGCAGCAGGGGCACTTCTGGATTTCCTTCTTAGGAGATACTTTCAGAAGACCAGGTGCCGGGCGGCTGCCAGAATGCTAAGGCAACCCTGGATGCGCTGCCTCGGGTGGCCTCAGTTATTCCTGACCACCCAGAATATCACAGCTGGACCTTGCCTGGAAACAGGGTCTTTGCAGATGACACCCAGTGAAGGGTGTCAGAGGAGGTCGTCCTGGGTCAGGGTGGCCCTGCATCCCATGACAGTGCCCTTCGAAGTGACAGAAGAGGAGATGCAGACCCAGAGGAGAAGCCACATGGAGATGGAGGCAGAGACAGGAGGGATGCCCAGAGCCCCGGGAGCTGGGAGAGGCAGGAAGGACCCCCCTGAAAAGCCCCTAGGCCATCAGTTGCTTTCCCCACCACAGCTGTCCAACCCCAGGTAGCCACTCTCAGAGAAGCACCACAACCTCCCAGGGATCAGGAGACACACCTTGGGTGTCCCTTTCCATCTCCTTCCCTCTCCAGGGGTCCTCTGCACGCTCACAATCCCCTGCTCGAATTGCTCAATGCTGCCCAATGCAGAGATTCCCACCCGGCTTCTGTGGGCAGAACCTGAGAGCGTGCATTTCCAACGAGCCTCCCCCACCCCGGTGGTGCGATGCTGCTGGTCCGGGCCCCGACTGAGGACCAGCGATTCTGAGACAGAGGCTCTGTGGTCTCTCTTCACCCAGAGAAACGGGAAATCTTGAAACTAGACACCCAAGCTGCAGGCAAATGTCTCATGATGTTGTGGACCTGAATTCATCCACCCAGGGCCCCAGGGCCGAAAACCAAACAGGGAAAATGGCCATGGATAAATTGGACTCCCTACGGCTCATGCCACACAAAAACAAGAGGAAAAGCATAGCTTAGGAAGTCTAAATCCTCCATGTTTTGCAAACAGGCTCTTTCAGGGGTATGAATAAGGGTTCAAGGTCATAGGCTGGGGATCAGTCCGTCGCAAGGTTGCATGATTTCCTTAACCTGATCGATCTCTCCCCTGGCAGCACCCTGTCCGGGGTCTTCACCACGGAGCTGGTGAGGCCTTCCAGCCCCCAGACAAGCTTAGTGTGTGCCACTTGGTAGGGCTAGACAGCAGCTATGTCACCTAAGCAGAAGACAGTCAGATGTATCCATTTTGTACTTAGCAGGCTGTGTCCTTCCCTTATCTCTGCCCGCATTTGTCTGAGACCTGTTTTACCGGCAGCTTTCCAGGATTCTGGACTCGGCCGCATTCCTTCCTAATCTCTACCTAGAAATCCTGACAGCCAGCTGTGGGGGCCAAAGGTAATTCTTCCCCTCGTCCTTTGCTTTTTTTCTGGCTGGGCTCCCTCGTCAAAACAAAGACAGAATCAGGGGACAAAACGTGCCGAGTCTAATTGGTTCATGTGGATTGGGGGACCCTAAGAATAGACACCAAAGACCTATTGGGTGCCACATTCTCTAGGCAATCGTCTATCAATAGGCACTCGGGTACTTGTGTTTCTTGGCTATTGTAAATAATGCTGCTGTGAGGAAAGGTGGACATACATCTTTCTGAATTCATGTTTGGGATTTCTCCCAAAGCTGTGGTCCATTTCTACATGACAGAGTGCTCCTCAGCCATGAAGAAGAAGGGACTCCTACCATCTGAGACAACGTGCATGGACCTAGAGGGGATTCGGCTCAGTAACCAAAGTCAGATACAGAAAGACAAGTATCATGTGATCTCACTCATGTGTGGGATCTAAAACACAAAGAAAATGCAGAAGTAAAATAGAGACAGACTCGTAGATGCAGAGAAGGGATTGGGGGGACGGGGTGAAAAAGGTGAAGGATTCAGAAGGACAGACCGGCAGGTACAGAAGAGTCACCGGGATGTCAAGTCCAGCTCAGAGAACAGAGTCGGGAGAATTGTAATAACTATAGATGGTGTCACATCACTTGGGGACTAGGACTATGGGTGGCCTGACTTCGTAAATTATGGAAATCTCTAAGCACTCTGCCACAGACATGGAACTCATATGATATTGAATGTCAACTCTAGTGGGAAAAAATAACGTGGAAATTAAAGAATTTTGGAGTCACGGAGTTTTACGTGCCTGTCCCAGCGGTCAAATCACCGGCTGCTGCTTTGAACAGAACATAAGGAGGGTTATGCCTTGGGAGCTGAAAGGGTGGGGGAAGCAGTTACATATCCAAAGACCCTATTTCCACACAAGGGCTGCGGTTGTGAGCTAGTGGAGGTTACGACCTTCCCATACGGATTTGGGGGGGCGGCTAAGAGGGATGCAAGTCAACCCACATCTAAACCTTTGTCAAGAAACCCTGGAGAGCAAAAAGCAGGAGGGTTCCACACCCCATGAACACACCACCTTCTAGAAGCTCCTTCCATGGCGAAATACCCCCAAACTAACCCCAAAGCAACTGGGTACCCGGCTTCATGTGATGAGTTATTCCACTTCTGCCGTGGGTGAGAATCACCAGGGGAGCTTGTTAAACACATCAGCCCCCCCGAGTCTGTGGCATCCGAACCTCCTGGGGTGTGGCTATTTTTAACAAGCTCCCAGGTGGCAGCTGGGAGCAGGACCTGATTGGAAACAGTGAGCTGCTCCAGCCCTCTGTGGGGAGGGGAGCCCCGTCTGCTCCGCTTGCTCAACCCAGGTGGCCCCGATGACCTTAGGCAGGAGGAGTGTTAGTTGGGTGAGGAGCCAGAACTAGAGAGAACGTGGCCACAGTACCAGGGACAACACACATGGACCAGAACTGCCCCTTACTTATTAAGCCAATGCCTCGGGCTAGAGGCTGCTTTTTAGAGAAGAGGGAACACCCAGAACAAAACCAACATCCATATCAAGACGGACACTCCCAAAATCATCCCAAAGGACTCAAACGTCAGGATTAAAAAATCGCACAGCTATAAAAACACGCCATTTGCAGGATGTGGTGTTATACCCAATTTTTGACCACGTCAACCATGCTTCAACTTGGAAACACACCTTCCCCCAAACCCCAGGCCTGAGGTGGACCAGTTGTCTGGGCAACATTTCCTTACTTGTCAATAACAAGAGAATAACAAGCTGTTTTCAGAGTTGTTGAGCCCACAAAAACACAAGATTTCTTTACAGCAAGGAGGGCCTCCTTGAACTATAAATTGCCTCATAATTGTTCGTTCCCCCCCTCCCCCACCCCTTCCAGTGCATTCTGGCCCCTTGTCTCTCTCAGCAAATGCCGGAGGTGAAGAACTGTAACCAAAGTGACTGATTTTGAATCACTCTCTGGGCAACAGTGACCGTAGGCTGCAGAAAAGCAGGACGAAGCCCAGATCATTTCCAGTGCATCACCTACCACCTCAGCCTCCTCTCCTCTTTCCCAAAGTTGTCATGGCTGAGGAGTGGTTCAGAAATGCAAACAGGGGCATATTGGACGCCTGCCCAACGAAGACCTGCTGTTTCTGAGCTGCGTCCCATAGCGCCCATAACCCTGAACGTGCCCTGAACCGGCCCGCAGCCCTGAACCCACATCTGGACACCGGGCTCTGACTGCACCGTCCCCGTGAGAGGCTTATGACCAAGCCTGCCCCAGGGAAGACAGCAGGGAACAGGGCTTTCCCACCCACTTCCAGGAAAGCTCCCTTTCCTGGTATTGTCACCCTGCCTTGTTCTCATACCCCCTTTGTCTCACTCCCCTGCACCTCTGTCCTCGGGGCTTCATGATGGACTCAGTCTAACTCCCAGCACTGGGTGTCCTATTGGCCTAATATTCTGGGCCACCCCCACCCCCACCCCCAGCCCTGCTCATGGACTGCCCACACCTTCCTGCCTGCTCCCTCTCTCCACCTTGGTGAACTCTACACCTGTCTGGTTCCTCTTCCTCCCGGGACAAAAAGGAAAGGAGACAGGCATTGTTTCCATTCCCCCAAGAAGACCACCTCTCCCAGGTGAGAGGAATTAGCCCTACGCCCCTAACCCTGCGAGACGTCTGGGACCTGTATCACTTCTTGACGTGTTCCTGTCCCAGCTCTTCAAGAAACACACCCTGTCAGGAGAACACAGAAAACAGAAGATCCCTATTCTCTCCAAACCCGTGTGTGTGCTGCATGCTTTCCACTCCTTGGTCTCATAAACCCAAGAGAAATAAAAACGTGTCCACCTATGTTCACGGAGACACTCTTCACAACGGCCAGAAGGCGATGCAGACAGAAAAGGGTTTCACAAAAAGAAACCTCACGGGGTGATGGGATCACACATCCGTAAGCAGGCAGCTCCTAACGGGGAGCCCCACCCCAGGCCTATAATTCTTGTAAAAGTTTTAAGGCTGGCTTTGCCTTCAGCAGGCCCTGCTCATTGTTCTTGTTTGGGCATCTGGGACAACACACCTTGGCATGCCTAGAATACCCCTCAAAGGCATCACTGACCTCACAATCTTAATTCTCCTGCAATCCAACCCCCAGTTTGCTTTTCCACACCTGCACGTAATCTTCCTTAGACTCCAACACAGAAAATGCACCCATCGTTCTGAGAAGCATTTTTCTCCATCGGCCGAGACCTTGTTCACAGGTGTATCCTCAGTTTGGCTCAAGCGTGTTTTTATTCACAGTGTCTCCATTTTTGAAGGTTCTGATGTCGGCGGGTATGAGAATCATTGCAGGGGCCACAGTACACATGTCTGTCCTGTTACAGTGCACGGGAGCGTGTTTGCAGGGCAAGGAATCGTTTCCAGAGGTGACACCATGCAGCTTATGAGTGGGGCTGTGTCATTTACCTTGCCCTCTGTGTGGCTGTTCACTGCACCAAAGGAGCCTCAGCAAAATACCTGTTACCCCTGGGGCTGGGCCCCAGCTTCCCGTGACTGCCACCCGAACTTGGAATGCAGCCCCTCCCCCCCCCAACCCCATGCAACTCAAATGGGCCCAGCTAAGTTCAATCAATGATTTGCAGATACTTTGTATATGACCCTACTTTCCAAAGCAATTAGTTCACCCTGGGGATGCTTTTTGTTTTCCTCCCAGGACACTTGCATTGTCACGGTGATGGGGGACAGGTTGTTCCTGGCAGCAGACACGCTGACCGACACCCAGCAGGGCACAGGACGCCCCACATCGGAGAGTCCCCCCCACCCCATGAGAGAGTCCACAGCACTGAGGTTAGGAAGACAGCGATTCCTCAGACGTGAAAAGGAGTGTCATTTCTGGGCACATCAGCCTTCAGCACCTCTTTGCGCTCACTCCTGTGGACTGAGTGCTTATATGTTAACATCTTCTTGTCCAGAGACAAAACGTCTGTACCGAGTTCTCTGCCCCTTGCCAGAGAACTAAGACCGCATCTGAACGTCCCAATGTCTTTTGAACGCAGCTCACAAAGACCCTCCACGTTTTCATTCCCAAGCGTGCACAATTTAGAATTCTGCTGGGTGTGTGTGCGAATCATGGTCTTCCACTCAAACACCCAACGCCATGTTAGGAAATACGTTTGGTTTTGTAAATACGTCTTTTGGAATGACACGGGCACGTGTGTCTCACGTACATCCTGTGAGTGGATTTGTTTATGAATAAAACCCAATGCTCATATTGAAGAAATGGTTAAAAGGAGACGATAGCCCCAGTGACCTCAGGAAAATTGAGAGGGCGTCCACTCAGCTCAGGGTTGAAATGACAACATATTTCCAGTCCCTCTTCTTAAGGAAAAGAGATTCAGTTGAAGGTGCTAATTGGACCCACCTACGCATAGTAAGGCTTGTTCACTTTCCCCCTGTTAATGGAAGTCAGCTTACATGGCAGAGACTTTATACATTGTTTTCCAATTTAAAAGAACTTTGCCCAGGTGATGAACATCATAATCATGAGTCATTGGAGAGCTCCTTCCCCTCACCCTTCTCCAAAACTATGTATCTTTTCAAAACTACGGCTAAACAAAGTATCCAATGGATGTAAATGGCAACATGGTTTCATTCCTGGAATTTGGAACGGTTTGCTTCCAGGGGTTTTGCAGTCCCTGCCTGGCAAGGAGCTGTAGGTCAAGAAGAGGCAGACGAGGGAGGTGCCGTGGCCCCACGTTTCCGCCTCTGAATGCCTTTGAGATAAGCAAAGCCATTCGTGACGCTGAGAACTGCTGACGTAAAGCGTGTCAGTGCCCGGGGCCCTTGACGCACTGTGCCCGGGGTCTGTCCTTCCACAGACATGATCAGAATTCAAAAGCGCGGACATGGCCTTCTCTCTCACCAACGGCGTCATTGCTGGGTCACACACACACACACACACACAGAAATATTGATACATTCAGGCAGGCTATCATAGGAATCGGCTCAAACTACCTCCAACGTGACACCATCAAACGGGAGCCTCAGACCCAGGAATCATTCCCTTGCTTCAATCCTCATTTTCAGCTGTTCGTTGGTAGAAAGCCGTTTCATCGCACAGGCAGGATTTACGGGAGGGGATCGCTAGGTAGCCAAGAGAAGTTTTGAGCGTTTGAAGCGGCTCCTCCCGGAGACAAGACGCGTGGCTCGTTTTTGCATTTGGTTCGGGGCGTTGTAAGGAATTATTGAAACGGGCGTTTAAAGAGCATCACGGGGCTCAGGTTCTCTGACTTCTCTGAGCATGCCGAGCACACACAGGTGATTCCCACCTACGCCATGCGCTCTTCCTGCGTGCATCGGTGCAGAAAAAATCAGCTAAAAAAAAAAAATCCTTAATCCTTAGGCTGACAGAGCTTGCTCAACTGCACAAAATACACATGTGCCACTTTCTGTGTGACACCCTGGCATCTGCCTTGGATTTCTGGCTCTACCATTACCTCTACAAATATCATCTCAGTCTCCCTGAATGGAGTCCTTTATGTAGGACAGTGAACCTGGGAGTCTCATGAAGCACGTGGATCTGAGATCTCTAGGACCACACCTCCATTATAAAAGGCTTAAATGCGTATGCCTGTCATAGGACAGATCCCTGGATCCTGGATGCCTTCGTAAGGTTTTCTTTTTAAGATTAAATGGAGACAAATCAACAGTAGGGGTGTTTTCTTTAGATGCAAATTAGAGACAAATTCTAACAGCCAATTTTGGGCCTCTCCATTTACACATGAATGGGTGTGTAATATGTATGTATGTATCTATCTATGATCTATCCCTGGTATCTGTTTATCTACCTATTTATCTCTCACGTTATCTATCATCTATCTATCTACCTCTTTCAATCTATCAATCTTTGCATGCAACACAAATATGCACCATGATGTACATAAAGTATGTCCCTGATCGGTGTTGAATATAAGTCATGGGTGGCTATACCATTTCCTCCACAAATATGTCCCCAGACATTGCCACCTGTCCCCTGGAGGTACCTGGTTGAGACACATTGTGGAATAACAACCCACATCCAAATCTGGCCCTCCGCTTCTTTTTCTCTGGCCCGGCACTTTATTTCTACCCAGTGGCAGCGCCGAGCTCCTCGCCCCTGGTTAAGGAGTAGTCACATGTACACAGTCCTAAAGTTACATTCGGCCCTTGGAAGGCTACCACATGGCTGATGTGGGCTCCAGGGAAAATGACTTTGACACCCCAGATGTAAGACATGCTGCTGAGACAATCAACCAGGGACAGTGCATTCTACCTCCAGGGAACAAGTGGCAATGTCTGGGGACACTGGGGTTGTCACCCCTGGCGTTGGAGGGAAATGGGTGGAGCCCCTGGCATGTGGCGAGTGGAGCCCTGGAATGCTTCGCAACAGCACACAGAACGTCCCCCAGTGAAGGATTAGCTCTCTCCACGTGATCGTAGTGCCAAGGTTGAGCAGCCCTGAGCTCAAAATCAGAGGTGAAGGAGCCAGGAAGACACATCACGTCCACACCCCATGGAAGGGAAGGGACTCTTCAGGGAACTGAGCACCACCACTGAAACTCTAGGGAGGGTCCGCTGGGCATCCACCTGCCCCGAGCTCTGCTGGTCAGCCACTGGTCTGTGCTTTTGTGTCCAAGCCGGTCCTTGTTCCTGCACACCCCGCACCACACCATCTTCCTGCTGCTGAGCAGGACGCCAGTCTCCGCCTACTCTACCTGAAAATAGCACAGGAAGCCCCTGAATAATCTTCTGAAGTCTCCAGTAAATGGCGCGTGTTCTTTGAGAGTGTATTTGTGTTTCATGCATAAACAGACACAGCTCTCGGGAGCCCCTACACCTCACAGGGTTTGTTGTTTACACAAGGAGATTTAGTAAAGCCTTTGTTCGTTGGAATGGTTTCTGAGTGAAACCTGAGGCAGGAAGTGTGAGGGGTGGGGCTGGGTGTCGGCGACTGCCAAGCCAGGAAGGGGAAATGTGAAGTTCATCAGATGAGGGGTTTTCTCGGTTTGCTGGGAGGTGAGCACGGACTGGGTGCCTTCCCGACTCCGACGACTTCCGATGAAGTAGGTCTTGTCTTTCCCTGCCCTGAATAAAAGGCGTGTTGCGGGTGGCTCTGGTGAGTGTGTTTTTTACAAGTGTCCTGAGCTCTTCCAACACATGCTCTATATGAACACAGACGTGAGCTTCCATTCGTTCCTGTTGAGTTTGAGACGGACTCATCATGGCCCACACGCCTTCGTGTTCGGTGGCCGACAGAACAAACTACCACAGACTGCCCAGCTCCAACAACAGACATTTCTTCCTGCCCGTCCTGGAGGCTGGAGTCTGAGACCCAGGGGTGGGCAGGGCCGGCTCCTCCTGAGCCCTGTCTGCTGGGTGTGTGGATGGCCATCTTCCCCATGTCCTCACGTGGGTGTTCCCCTGGGTGTGTCTGTGTCCCCATCTCCTCTTCTTATAAGGCCCCCAGTCCTGTGGGATCAGGGCCACCCTGGGGACCTCATTTTACCTAAATCACTTCTATAAAGATCCATCTCCAAATCCAGCCCCATTCTGAGGTCATCCCCAGCTTCCCACATCACTCCATTCAAGCTCTCCATTGGGTGACTCCCCATTTTCACCCCAAAGTAGGACCCGAACCTACATGGCACTAAGAGACCAATGTCACTGCAGTTAAGCACAACTGTGGACCAAACCTGCCACCAGGGAGAAAGAGAGAGAAGGCCATATGGGTGTTCTTTCAATCCCATCAAGCACAGGGGGCCAGGAGTCAAGTACATTTCCCAAATGACTGTGTTCGAGCCTTCCTAGATGAGATTTCTGGGAAAGCTTTGTTTGCATCTTCACGAGGGGGCGCAGCACCTGGCAGCCATCAGCCCTGGAAACATCAGCCGTGAGCAAGCACAGCTGGGGGGCAAACACTTCTCCGGGCCCCGCAAAGCTGTGGTGTGCGTGTAGGGTCTGCCCATAGGCATCCCAGCTTCTCCCAGAAAAGCTCACAAAAACTGATACCTCCCCCGTCCCCTGCATCAGCACAAAACCCTACAGCCATCTAACAAGCCCAGCAGGGAACATAACAACACGCCACATGGAACAGACGGATACATGGATGCCTAGTCTGAGGGCTGTCCCGTGTCTGGATCTGACTGTTCACGGAAGACAGTCCCCGAAAGAACGTCCAGAGCAAGAACACTGGTGGCGAGACCTCCAAGGGGTGGCCAGAATCTTGAACCGGCCATCCTATTGCACGCACACAGCCTTGGCTGTGTGGGCTGCATTCCAGAACATTCCTGCAGCCTTGTGACATCGGACGTCTTGGCAGGTCCCTCCTTTGGAACGGAGAATGCCAGCCCATCACGTTGCTCAAGATCCCACCGATATTTGTGTGTGTTCCCTGTTTGGGACATATTTATTCCGTACCCTTGGGGAGGGGGACGTGCAAGCACCTACAGAAGCCCTGACATCGCCAGATGCTTTGCAATCCTGAACGACGGAAGAGGCTTCCAGCTGGTGGTGGAGCCCTCATGAGAAAGGACAGAAGGAAGGCAATGTACTCACCCCTGTTGTCCCAAGAACGCAATCTGGGCCCAGCTCGCTCCCTAGCTGACGTCACGCAGGGAAGTTCTTTTCTGAGGAGCGAGGATGGTCTGTCTCAGCGGACAGGAAGACGGGCTTCCTTCTGGAGGCGTGAAGGGTCCACAGTCCCCATCATGAACACACACACACACACACACACACACACACACAAATATGTATTTTAATATACATACATATATACTATATAGTACCAGGAATCCCATTTACCCAGAAACTTTCTTACTCCTTAATAACGACCTGTTATGAATTTTACATCAGACTTACAGGGAACCTATCCGTGTGTGATGTGATCTCGTGGCTCAGCTCTGGTTCTGAACGCAGACAGACATGTGTGGCGTGCAGAGAACATCCATGAATAGGTCTCCCGTGGGGAATCAGGCCTGCATTGTACCTAGGCCCCTTTGAGACTTGCTTTTGCTAAAAAACTCCCTCACCCTGAATTGAGGCAACCTAATGTTTACTGCATATCTTTAAAGTAACTTTCTAAAATCTATGCTAAACCTCTCAAGTTTGGGTGGAACCAGTTCCACCTCTTTTTTCTTTACATTTGCAAATGACCTTTGTCTTGAAGGGATTAGCGACATTCTTTCTTTTGTTATGGTAACCACCTAAAGCAAACCTGTGCATAGTTAATGAGAACCATCCTGGATGTAATGGACCTAGAGTGTCAATAAAAGCCTGTCCAGGAGAGGGGTCCGGGCCCCTCTCTTTCACGCAGGCTGACCCTCTCTCTCACTCTCTGGCCCGCTCTGGCCCTCTCTCTCTCTCTCTCTCTCTCAGAGGGCGGCCATGCAAGCCCAAGCACTCTCTCACACAGAGATTGGCTCACATCCCTTTTTCTCCACCGGATTCCTTTAATCCACGTGAATTTGTTCCTCACTTGTCCGGGGATATAGGACAAGCATTCCACAACGACACGCGGTCCTGCCGGATGGGACCGTGGCACATACTCAGCATTTTGTTACTTTTTAAAGGTTTTTTCCAGTTACAGGGTATATTCAGTATGGTTTGGTATTAGTTTCAGGTATTCAGCATAGTGCCTAGAGAGTCACATACACTGCAAAGTGGTCCCCCCACCCCTGACATTTCCAGCACCCACCTGGCACCTCACAGAGTTATTACAGAAGTATTGAGTATATGCCCTGGGCTGGGCTTTCCATCCCTGAGGCTATTCTGTCACTGCCCATCTATACTCCTCAGGCCCTTTGATGGCTTGGTGTTCCTCACGAAGTTGCCCCTCCTCACCCCATGGAAGCCCAGGTCGATGAACAAATCAATCTTCCCCCAAACTGTTCAGCTCCTTGAACTTCTCCGAGAATCTTCTGGGAGTCTGAAACTGTTCATCTTCTCTGAACAAGCCCACGCTTTTATAAGCAAACGCTCCACCGAACCATGCCTAGTGAGCGCCAGCTCTCTCTGTCTGTATGACTAAATGCATTTCCAAATCTCGGGCTTAGCTCTGTGAGCCTCAGAGATGTCACACCATGGAACACTGCTGCACCAGAAAGGTCTTTTTCTCTTCACTGTCAGCCTCTAGCTTGTCTGCCAAACGTGCCCAGAGATCTCCTGTCCTGAGACACTAAGCAACGTGCAGAATAAGTGACCCCAGACACGCCTGTTGCACACAGCAGTGGTGCTCCCTAGGTCAGGGCGTCACGTCGCAGGCTGGTGGTGTTGGCCCCGGATGAACTCGAGCCGTCAGCATTGTGAGCTTCTGCTGGTCTGTCTTGTATCACCTGTCCAACTCTTCGAGTCCAAGTCCGGGTACGAGGTGGTGGCGGTGGTGTTCACTTCTCCAGATTTGTGCGATGCCTCTCCCCTTGCACAGACGGAGATGGGGGCGTTCAGGGCCCATTTTGGGTGTTTCTACCATCACCTGTGTTCATCCTTTGCCTCCATCCCCTCATCGGCCATGTAGCTGGGACCTGCCCTCCACACGGAAACCTTTGCTCCTATGTTTTATCCTCTCTCCCAAATCGGGACTCTCACTACCCAGCAGCAGATGGCTCTAGAATCCCCTTCCTACAGCTCTGAATAAATCCCCTATGTCTCATCTTCCACGGAACAAACACTGCCCACTTGGAAACAAAAGCAGAAATGCCGGAAAAAAACTCCAGGTGGCCCTGAACCCCCCCAGGCCCCAGCCCCAGCCCCAAATCCAGGAGAACCCACATCTTAGAAACTCTACACTATTTCCTGAGAGCCGAGCTGGGCATTATCTTTCAAATCGGCCAAGCGTGTTCTGCAGAAGCACCGTTTACTTTTCTGTGGGTCGCTGTTTTCTCGGCTTCCTGTATCTCCAGGCATCTTGCGCTGAGAACGGTTCTTATAAATGCAAAAATAAATAAACAGCCATTAGTGGTAGGAGTTCTTCACGGGTCATAATTTTCAGTCCCACGTGGGTCTCTCTAAATGATACCCAAGAGGCTGTGAAACATGAGGGTGGGGAAATCGCGAACGCCATCTAATAAGATGTACACAATTTTCTACGGTCTTTAGGGTTCAATGTTATGTTTTTTTCTGTTTGCCTTTTCTTTTCTTTTTTGGCCCCGTGGTCAGCTTCATAAATACACACTGCATTGTAGGGACAATAGAAATAAGTGGTCATTGTGTGTGTTCACGTGTAGTTTGAACTTCTCCTTGTTTACGTCCTCGACCTGAGGACATGTTTATTGATTGGACAGAGGAAGGAAGGAGAGAGAGACAGACAGACAGACAGACAGATCAGTTACCTCTTGTATGTGCCCTGACCGAGGATGAAACCTGTAACCTTTAGGGTTACAGAACCGACTGAGCTCCCCAGCCAAGATGACCTTCTCTCTCTGTCTCTCTTTTTTTTTATTTTTTACTGGAATGTTCTGCAGGCTCTGTTGAGCATAATAACAGTGTTATCTCTACACGTCAGAAAGATTCCTGACCCAGCCATCAGGAATGAACACCCTTTGAACTTGTTTGCTAAGTAGGATGGCATGTCTTCTATTTTGCCAGTGTCCTGGGCCTCCATGAGCTCCCGGTCCCCGGCACATCTTAACACAGACGCCCGGGGTTGCTGGTACGCAGCACCAGACCTTCACTATCCTGGCAGCTCACAAAATGACCTTATTAAAAAACAAAAAAACAAAAACTTTTACAAAATGACATCCCCCATTTAAGAAACTCAAATTGAGTCTAAGGAGGATGAGATAAAAAGCCACGTTTCCATCTTCCCATTTAATTCCCCACCCGAGCACGATTTGTTTTCTGCCTTCCTCACAGCAATGTCCTGCTTTTCAGGATTTGTTCAGCATGTCCGGTGAAGATCATGTAGAGATCACCGAATCATTCCTGTTTGTCTAGGCCACCAATAGGTCCCATATCATGTCATGTCTTTTTCTTATCAATACTACATTGATAGTTTTCCAAAAATATACACATAGAGAGCATGCTGGTGTACGTTTCTCAGTGAGTACCCAGTAGTCTCTTGCAGAAGCATGCATCAATGGGTTTTTATTTTCCACCATAGATTATCTCTTGCAGCAGTTTCCATTTACAGAAAAATTAAATTACAGAGGTTCCCCAGGTATGGCTTCTCCTGTCACACCCAGGGTTTCGATCAGGCTGCCTGTAGTTCTAATCCCTGCCGCGGGCCGGTGAAGCTTACTCTCAACTCGGCGGGGAGCAGATTCTCTGAACGTGGAGCAGAGTGGCCATATTTCTGCTCCCCAATTCACAACTGTTCTGCGTTTGGCTCAGAGTTCGAGTTGCCAAATAGAATATCAGACAGCCACTGAACTTGAATTTCAGGTGAAGCACCGATATTTCCTTTAATACAGGGAGGTC
Organism: Macrotus californicus; assembly: GCA_007922815.1. Lineage (NCBI taxonomy): Eukaryota > Metazoa > Chordata > Mammalia > Chiroptera > Phyllostomidae > Macrotus > Macrotus californicus. Next base: position 105,339 of record VMDR010001806.1, read on the forward strand.
CCAGAATTTCAGGTAAACCATGAATGATTTTTTTTTTTTTTAGTGTAACTACGTCACAAATACAGAATAGGACACATTTATGGTAAAAGCATTATTCGTGGTTACCTCAAATTCAAATCTAACTGGGCAAAAGTTGACGTGGGACATGCATATATGACCTTTATCTGAAATGGAAACTCAACGGGGCATTTAGTATAAATATGTCCCAAAGATCAATGAGATACACATGTACTAAAATTCAAACTGAGCCTACTTGAGTTTGGGGCACAGCTATAAGAATTCTTGTTTATTGGAAGTTCAAATTCAGCTTGGCATTTAGCATCCATAGATCCCAAATGCTGAGTGGGGTGTGCTCAGGCTAAAACAATCATTTAGTGTTATTATTTTTAGCGGTTTAAAATTATTGACTTTTCCACCACAGTGGACATTCTATATTCTTAGGTTGAGGTGTAAAGACCTTTATAGAAGTCTCTAAAACAATGATTTATTCTCCATGTGAAATTCAAGTGTACCTGGCATGGCATTATTTTCGCTTGCTCAGTCTGAAAACTGCTCCGAGTTCAACGCACAAGCACACTGTCAATGTCCCTTCCCGGGTCAGGCGATGCTCATCCCTTCCCTCCTTGAAGTTGTCCTTCAAATCCCGCCTCCTGCAGAAGACAATGCATAGACACGCATACCGACCTATATATAATCACAAATGTGCACACACATGCGTGGCGAGATACAGAATAGTAGTATATACTTACAGATAATTATGTATGTAGTGCCTACAGATAATTATTACATTCTGCACCCTTTCCCACTTGTGGTTCTCCCCCTGTGCTGTCTCCTGTTTTCCCTTCGGTGGTTGCCTCTCTTGGTGCTGAGGGCCCACCACCCACCGCAGGGATCCAAGTCCCAGGCCCCCGGGGAGGGTCTGCTTACCTCTGCCTCACCCACAGGCCCACATTGGGGATCTCTGGCACTGGCACCAAGCACACCCCCTTGGGTGGAGGCCTGTCGCATGTGAACTCCGACTGAAAGGGAGCGCTTCTGCAAACACCTGTGCGTCCCTGGCCAGCTACTCCTGAAGCCACCACCTGACCCATCCAAGCTCAGCCTTGCAGGGTGCAGCGGGGCGCCTACCCAACAGCGAAGCGCCTACCCAACAGCGAAGCGCTCTGGGTGCGATGGGGAGGTGCGCCCTGCTGGGGGAACAGCCATCCCCCCAGCGCGCTAATCTGCGTCTCCTCCGTGTGCGTCTCAGGGGGGTTGGCGCAGGGTGTCCAGGCCCATCGCTTCTCCTGAGGACCCACAGGGCCCGGCGCTCAGTCCAGGAGCGAAACCACCAGCAGCAGCTTCTAGGCCAAGGTCAGAGTTAAAGAGAGAAGCGGCAGGGGCCGTCTGGTGGAGGCGGGGAGACGCAGAGGGCCAAGCAAGGCCTGCACGTGCGCGGTGGGAACGGGCGGGAGGCGCAAAAGTAACTGCCACTCTCACCCAGGCCTTGGGAGTGAGCTTCTGCTGTTTTCAGTTATGCCAACTTCAAATGGCTGTGTTGGCACGTACCCATCTGCCTACAGCCACCAGCGTCACTAGGTCTGATTATGGGTGCCTGCGGGTGTTTGCATTTTGGGGTGTACCTGTGTCCACGTTTCTGTTTCCCGGTCTACTCTGTATGCACGCGTGTGTACACCTATACTGTCTTATATTGTAACATGGGATTCCTCTGGAACGGGCATTTCGGTGCATATTCGTGTGTATAGTATCCCTGCGTTGTGTTATATTGCAAGGCTGTATTGTGCTGTAATATGCATTTTTCTATATGTATGCAGAGATATACATGTCTGCCTAAAAAACGTGCGTCACTTCCCTCTGTAACATAAGCACCAATAAACCTTTCTTCTTGGATTCTTGGAAAAGCCTCTGTATTCCAAAAGTATATATATTTTGTATGTAAGTTATGTGCTATAAATGGTATATTTTATGTGTGTATTATACAATATCAATGATGTGTGTTATATGCAAATTACATGCAGTCCACATAACTTATGTGTTACATATTACATATAAATCATAGGTGGAATTTATAAACATATAAAATGCATAATTTATATTACATGTAAATTATATGACCGCTATATAAATGCTATGTAATGCAAATTGTAATCTCTATATAAAGTATATATTACAAATGGTATATATTATAAATCATACTCTATATGTGCAGTTATTATGGCATTTGAAAAATGCACACTTACATTGAACAGCCTGTGGCTTCATTTTGACGTGTCCGTTTCAACACGTGAAAAACTCCTTCAGCATAGAGGGTGGAAAAGGCACGCTGCTCATTAAAAACACACGTGTGCCCTGCCACGGTCTGCCTATCACGTATGGGGTGAGCCGTGTGCTCTGCGCCCCGCTCACGGACTCCGGGGTAAGCACACAGCTCACCACATTTCCCGGAAACTCTGTTTTAACTCCTGCCTTCATCTGCACAAAAGCGAGTCCACGTGGGTTTTTCTCGCCAAGGTGAACGCACCTGGTCAGGAAGACGCGCGTCACCTGCGAAGGGGGACGTGCCGTGGCCCGCGTTCACCTGCAAGGTCACAACACATGTCCCTACTTCCCTATGTCCTTCAGGACTCTGGAGTGCCCTCCTGGAGGGTCTGGAGCAGATAAAAGTGCCAGTGACTAAGGAAAACAATCTGGGGTGCTGACACGGCTGGATCCCTGTTTTCCGGACGTGGACATCAGCTAGAGAACCACAGTTCCTGAGCGAGGCCTGAGGTAACTGCTCTCCCACCCCTCACTTCGTGAAATCTGTTTTCCAGATCGCTGGGTGCCTTTATCTCCTGTGAAATCACGCATCGTGTGGTCTAAAGTCTGTTGCCTCATCTCGAGAAAGCCTGCATAGGCACAACACCAGAAAACAATGATAAGCAGCAGCCTCCCCATCCAAACACAACCTTTTCCCTGCAGCCCTGCCTTTGGGAGGGGGTCATCTTTTCCCAGAATGAAGACCGGAGTGTGTACGTATACTGCCTGCCTTACTTAAAATGTGATGGCAATGTTAACCATTTTGTTGAGTATTTACAAAGATTCTGAAGACTGCCTCACATAGAACACATCAGAATAAACCCACATATTCCCCTGTTTTGGGGTGTTCAAAATATGTCTGTTATTTCTCAATAATAAGAACGGCCTTGAATCACGAGAACAGGACTCTGCTAAGGTCACCGTAATGGAACACCACAAGACAGATGGGCTTCAACAACAGACGTCTCTCCTTCCCCGTCCTACAGCCCGGAGTCCAACACCCGGGGGTGGGCAGGGCTGGCTGCTCCGGAGGCCTCTCTCCTGAGCATGTGGACGGCCGTCTTCCCCCCCGCCCCGCCCCAACCCCACTCCGTGTCCTCACACGGGCGTCCCTGTGGGGGTGTCTGTGTCCTCATCTCCTTTTCTCACAAGGACCCCGTTCCCATAGAATCAGGGCCACCCCAGCGACCTCATTTTACCTTCCTCCGTCCTAGAAAGACCCATCTGCAAAAGCAGCCCCATTCGGACATCATGGGGGCAAAACATCGACATACAGGTGTGGCAGGAGACAGGACTCAGCCCCTCACACCGGGCAACTCCAGTCACAAAGCTTTGGATGGACCCCCGAAATTAATTCTGAAACGCAGATTTCTAGATATAGAATTCCTGGGCCGAAGTATACAAGGGTGACCATGTCGAACACCCTTGAGGCTTTCCCCTCATGGACGGTACAACCTAAGATGCGTCAGAATTGTGTTGTCTGCCTGGAACGACTCATCTTTCAGGTTGGGTGGGTGTTTAGACACAGCCTTCACATCGCGTCTTAGTGTCATTTCCTTGCTTATTAGTTACTCCAGACATTTTTTTCTCCTTCTGTGAATGACCCGCTAAATGCCTTTTATTTTATTTTGTTGAGTTAATTGTCCTTCAACACCCTTTGACTGGATATAGCAGTCCGGCGCCTGTGCACTCGTGACACATCAGGCATGGCTGCGGTAAATGTATCTCTGTTTTCTTCGTACTTTCATACGTTCGATCCACGTTTTAGGTGCTCAGGTGTATTTATCTTCCTACCTGGGTGGTTCTAGCAACCTCGGAACATTCTCCTGTGACTTGCCTGGGCCTCGAAAACTCACTGTGTTGTTCTGTTCTTATTTGACCAAGTTTGGGATTCCCCCCACCCCCTTAAAATTTAATGCTCCAGAAATTTATTTCAGTTTTCGAAGGATCCTCGAAAGTCCTGTGGTATTCTTTAATATGTAAATATGCTTTTATAATAGATCATGGTTAATAGTACTTTATGATGTATGATGTCCAGAGACATATATGACTTGATATGATACAATTTTCTCTTTAGTCATCTCTTCCTTACTAAAGTGCTTAGTTCGAATCATCAGTATTATTCCTCGGGCACCATGCAATCTTGGGAGTTCAAGTTCAGCAATGCTGTTAAAAGCCACCAGGACCTGGCAGGGATTTTATAAACAAACCCCTCCGGCATCTGAAAAGTTAGAATTTTGCACCCGGGTGGGATGTGAACTCAGGATGTCTGAATTCCAGACTGGTGTAGCCCACACACTATTCCTACTTTCTATGGCTTTCTTCGAATAATCACTCAAGAAACACCTCAGAGGAGACGGACAGGTGTAGGACCATTGTTTTCAGAAGTCTGGGCTGCGTACTTGAGTAAGAGCATCTCCATGTGACATCTCAGAAGTCCTCAAATTGCTTCATATTTTTCAATATTTTTATTGATGATGCTATTACAGTTGTCCCATTTTCCCCTCTTTATTCCCCTCCACCCTGCACACCCCTTCCCACCCGCATTCCCCCCCTTTAGTTCATGTCCATGGGTCATATATATGAGTTCTTTGGCTTCTACATTTCCTATACTATTCTTAACCTCCCCCTGTCTATCTTCTACCTGCCATTTATGCTTCTTATTCCCTGTACCTTTTCCCCCTCTCTCCCCACCCACCCCCCTGATGATAACCCTCCATGTGATCTCCATTTCTGTAATTCTATTCCTGCTCTAGTTGTTTGCTCAGTTTGTTTTTGTTTCTGTTTTAGGTTCAATTGTTAATAACTGTGAGTTTGTTGTCATT
>VMDR010001807.1:0-30588 GCA_007922815.1 Macrotus californicus
GGGGAGGGGTCTACTGTGGAGCTCATGAAAATGTGTTGGAACTAAAACTGAGTGATGGCTTCACGACATTGTGAAAGCACTAAATTCCATGGAATTGCAGCGAAAATGGTTAATTTTATAGTATGAAACTGTGGCCTCAAATAAAAAATGCATCACCTAAAATATATTGGAATTACAACAAAAAGTACGATCTCTCTCTTTGTCAGGATTGCAGTACCTGTGACACGGCAGCTCGGAAACAATTGGGTGGACAGCTACCGCCTCCTTGTGGCCAGAGGGATGGAGAGAAAGCTGTTTTGCAGACACGTGGAGAGGAAGAAAGAGCATCTGCAGCTGGGATCTGGAGAAAGAACAGGTGATATTCCAAACCCTAATTTTCTCCTGCCCGAGGATTTCATGAGACACCTCTTAATCCTTATCATTAACATTTCTTCTTAAACCAGTTTTTATTCTACAATTGCAATCAAAAGTGTACTACCTACTGCACAAGTCTACCTGAGGGATTGCTTCTGCCTAAAACCCACTGCAATCTGCAGACATTATTGCATTTTGAAATTTATTTGAGAAATATTGACACCTGCGATTAGAAAATACCTCAATTATCCCTCTCAATGAGACACATTCTCTCCATTAGCTCTCTAACAACTATCAGCAGACTCTGTTTAAAAACCTCTAATAATGAAGATTGTATTATCTTGAAAAGCAGGTCGCTTCATATTTGAGCAGTTCTAGCTATTAGATTAACTATTTTGTGTAAATGGGCAAAAATGTCATCACCCTAAATATTACATCTGGACTCGTCTGGAAAAATGTACAGAATTCCTTTCCCTATGACAATGATTAAACAATTTGAAAACAATTACCCTGACTCTACCATACTCCTTCCTCCTGCTGTCATGTAACATGTGTACATACGCATGCACACACATGTTATCTTCTCCCTAAAAAGTATTATTTCCTTGCCCAGTCCTCTCACAAGCATCTTAGAGCAGTTAAGGTGACATGTTGTAATATCAGACTTGGAACTGATATCAACTCTGCCTTTGTTAGATATCTAACTCGGGAGAAATGGGTTACCTCAGAGTCGTGGTTCCCTCACCTGTGAATTGAGCCTGAAAGTTCTTCAATGCAAAGAATTAAATGAAATGGTTTGTGTAAAGAACACACTACAGCGCCTGCTACAGGCTGGTCTAGGTAGGTATTCAGTAAATGCTAGCCATTACTATCTGATTAATAATAGTATTAATATTTGTTATGATTGCTTTTATCTAGCAGTCTCGTCATATTTGACAATGTCCTCAAACTATGATATATACAAGGACATCGTATTAGTAGCTCCATATGTTTACTCTCATACCAGGCACAATGAGGTTGGTAGGTTATCCTCATTAACCAAGGAAAGTGCACCCCAGTTAGGTAGAGTAGCTTGCCCACAGCTGCTCAGCTGGTAGGTAGCAGAGCAACAATTCTTATCCAAGAATTCTGGCCCAAACCACTGTCACAGCATTCCAATTACACCAGCGTAGCTCATTATTTATCACCAGGTGGCGCACAGCAAAAGAGAGCAGCTTGTTCTGCTAAAAACCTCACAAGCAAAGGGATCGGCAACTCAAAAGGAAGCCCCATGGTGATGAGCCAGTATTTTTAACAAAGGCATTTTCCTCCAAGAGCAGGACGCAAAGTCAGTATTTACGGAGCATAACAAGTCATGGGGATGCAACATAAGGCGTGATCACTACAGTAACTAACACTGCATTGTATACAGTGTTTGAAAGTTGTTTAGAGAACAGATTTTAAGAGTAAAATAATAAAAATGAGGAAGAGGAGAGATAGGTGGTTTGATCAGTAACACAAATTTAGTGCACAAGAGAGGCACTTACATGCTTGAAAAAAGATGATGGAAAAATTTTTATGACTGCTAATCAAAAAATAAGCATCTTCCTACAATTTTCCCTGTATCTGGTCCCACAACAAATTTCACATCCCCATGTCTGCACTGTCACTCCAGTCATTCCCCTGGAGAGATGAAACTATACTAAATATGAACTCTATGCATATTAATTTATGTGTTCATTAGCTCTTACCCTTCCCCACTGTATTAAAGAATATTCTGCATTGTTCTGGATTTTCAATTAGATCTCAATCCCTCCCCAACTTCAAAAAATCGATTCAGATGCTCTGGTTCTGCTTCTGGCCCATTTTTGATATAGAAATGACAAATGGGAAGAGAGGCAACTGGAGAAGTTAAGGAGAGGGCATTTTCATTAGAAAAGTAAATACTTGTTCAATTAAGAGTATACAACCTGGAAGCTAAAAATAAGAGAGGGGAAGAAAAATGAAGAGTCGCTAAGAATCAGTTCTGTTTTGTTTTGCATTTTTATCCTGGAAGTTTGATGGTGACGATTTAATACAAAGTCTCAGGAGGGGCTGGGGAATCAGCAGCAGAGTGTGTGAGATGTGAAGACAGGGTTAGGGGACAGGGAAAAGGAGAGGTGCTGAAGAACTGAGCATGAATGACCTTCTCTGTTGATGTTCGCCAGGAGAGTCAAGTAAAGATGGGACTCACTTTGAATTCCCTTGGGATAGTGAACTTGATTTCTTTAACACTGAATAGCAAAAACCTTCAGCAGCTGCAGCTCTCCAGTTAATGCTGGTTACAGGAACAGTCCTCACAGGCGCCCACCTCGCTGGGCTGAGCCACTCTTATCTCAACTGCTCCCCCTACGCCTAAGCAGACCCAGTCCTGTAAGTCATTTTCAAAACACGGATAAACCAATATTAAGCAAGTTATGCTCCCTGTGACCTGTAAGTATGTAATATAAACACAAATCCCTTAAGCACCTGCTGCTCCTCAGAGTTTTCAAACTTCTTTTGCATCTCGTGTGAACTTTACAACATTCCTGGAAAGCCAGCAGGGGTCATTATCACTGTTTTGTAAGATGAGGGAAAGAAGTTTCATAGACGTGGCCAGACTTGCACAAGGTCACACAGTCGGTATGCAGTAGGGTGGGGTTTTAACTTGGACCTCTCACTGCAAGGCCACCAGGCTCCATGGCACTGGCCACCACACTCCTACACTGAGCAAACGTGCTTCAAATACTACTTCATGCAGACTGGCCAGTAGGGAGAGGCAAAAGCATCTGGCTCTGCGCTTGGCCCATTCCCTGCTTTCTATAACTGTCATGAGTCATTTTCCCACTCTGGTCCTACACTTATCACCTTTTTCATCTGCATGTATTTTAGAACTCCAATATTTCACATTAGCAATTTTAATAGCTATTATTATTGTTGAAGGCTGACATAAGGCAGGCACTAACAATAGGCAATATATTTGTCATTCATTCGGTCTTTATAACCTTACAAGGTTTCAGAGAGGTTAAAATAACTTTCTCAAACTGGCCAAGTAGCAGAATGAGGATTTGAACAGAGATCAGACACATTGTTTTTTCACAGCACCACACTTCAAAACCTCTTCTTGAATTATCAAAATATGTAAATGTCTATGAAAGAGAGAGGTAGGTTGGTAGGTGGCAGTTTTAAGAAGCAAGGGAACTTCCAGACAAAACTTGTCTTAGACAAAATGAGGACATTTCCACACCTGCCCTGCAGAATCTTAAAAGTTTACCCAGAGGCCGTGAACAGGGTTCAGTCACATATGCCATCCACGTGGTCTGTACCAAGCATTACTCTCTCAAGGATGCATCCTTGAAAATGATCCTAGGGTGGGAACAGTGGGCAGACTGTCCATTGCTGGGACAGAGGAGAGGCGAAGAGCCTTCGATTGCCTGGGTCCAGTTCCAGAGTCAAACAGTAGTCACATCTTCTCATGACCCCCTCCAAAAGGCTCTGGCCTGGGTTTGTGTTCTTGAGTCCATGTTCTTAAAAACTGCATTGCACTGCCCAGAAATGTGAGACTTCTCTGTGGCCCCGTACCCGAACCATCTTGAATCTCGGTAGGCAAAAGAACTTTGAATGGACACAAACATTCCCTGCCTTACCAATACCCCTTCCTCCATGCCTGCTGCCTCCCCTCTGTTGAACTGCCTGTACACCATCCACCCTTCTCCGCTGCACTAAAACACGATATACTCACTTATACATTTTCTATCTATTAGTGTCCAGGAAAATAAACTTCAGAAAGTAGAACTTAATAAATGCTCCTTTTCTTCACATTAAAGGCTTGGGAACTTTATGTGGGAGAAGACACAACTTCACATACCTGTTGAGATAAGCTTTGGGCTTCATTCTGGATTGTGCCCACAATTCTGAAACCCACATTCTAAGCAAGTGGAACAGGTTTGGGCACCTAATGTAAGTCAGTAGGCCCTCTTCAAGCCAAATGTAGGACTCTCTAAAAAGTCTTACTCAGGAAGAGAAAGCCCAGCTTTCACTGGGGGAAACACCATTTCCAAATCAAACAAGAGCACTAGAGTTCAGCTCTGAATTTCCGGGGCACCAACACATGGCTCTCTCCTCGCCCAATGGAACTGGGCATTTCCAACATGAGGTTTCTACACAGCTCAAACATAACCCTAGCATTCCAGACCATGACAGAGTCATCAGGTTGATCCCACACCCTGATGGAGACAGAAACTGAGGGCCAGAGACTTGCTCAATGTCAGACAACTCCTAAAGACTATGCTCCTAATCCTCTGTCCTTTTATTAAAACATGACACTTCCTCCTGGCAAACCCAACAACCACAGGGAGGTGTCCTGACCCGAAGCTATGGAGGACCGCCCTTCCTGAAACCCTCCTTCCCGCCTGCCTTTTCTAAAATAGATCCACAAACTGTCTCCTCCACAAATGGCCTCCGAGAGCCAGTATCACTCTCCCCAAAGTATGGTGACAGAAAGTGAGAAAGCAAGGAAAGCAAGGAAAGGAGGAATGGAGGGAGGGGGGAAGGAAGGGAAAGAAAAACGAAATCTTTGTTGATAAGTGTCAGAAATGCTGGATTGTACTAAGTTAAAGAGGTGTTTCACTAGGTCCTTCTTGAAGCCTTTGATACAGTAAAAGGGTATTGTGATCTCCTAATAAAGAAATAAGTTTCCCAACTTATTTGGTCACAGATTTTTTTTTTTTCATTCCCTTCATGGAGGAGTGCAGGTGGTTACTTTTCTATGAGGCGCATGCTAAGATAGCTAATGGGGTCCAACATTCTTAAGGCCTGATTTGTGGTGCTCAGAAAGCTGAAATGATTTGTTTAAGGTCTCCCAACGTGCACTTAAAAGAAGGGGAATTGATGTGTGACAACATGTATGAACCTGGAGGGCATTATTCTATGTAAAGTAAGTCCAACAGAGAGAAACAAATACTGCCCGGTATCGTTTTTATGTGAAATCTAAAACAAACAAACAAACAAAAAGCTGATACAGAAACAGAGAGCAGAATGGTAGTTGCTGGGAGCCAAGGAAAGAAGAAAATGGGAAGATACAGGTCAGAGGATACAAACTGAGCTATGAACGAGATCTGAGGATCCAGTGTACAGCTGATGCCTTCAATTAATAGCACGGGGCTGTATACTTGAAATGTGTTGACAGCAGCTCATTACCACACACAAAAAGAGTTAACTATGTGAGGTGATAGAAGTGTTAATTAACTTGACTGTGGTAATAATTATCCACGTGTGTGCATGTGTATAATCAGCATGTTTTATACTTTAAATACATAGAATTTTATTTGTCAATTATTCCTCAATAAAGCTGGAAAAAAACAACAAATAAAAGGAGGGCTGACATCCATGTATTCTCACCTTTGATGCCAATTATCGATCCACGACACCACGCTGCCACAGTCCAGAACAGGAGTAAGCTGGGTCCAAAGGACTCAAAAACAACGTAAGCTTCATGAGTCCAGGGACCCTATTTCGGTAACTGCTTAACATCTCACACTGCACTTGACACATGGAAGGTATCCATACGTATTTGCTTAATGAGTAGGGACTACACAATGGTACAGGATGACTTTGTCTTGTTGACTCTCCACAACAACCCTAAAATGATTATTATAATTTTCAGATTAAAAACTTGAGACTCAGAAAGGGATTAACCATAAATTCATACAGCAAATAAGGAAAGACGATTAGATACTCTCTCAGTGTATCTTAAATCCTGATTCACATATGAATCACCTGGGCAATTTTGGAAACTGTATATTCTAATTCTGTGGGTTGGGGATAGTGCCTACAATTGTGCATTTCTAATAATCTCCCAGGAGAAGATGATTCTGCTACTCCACACACTACACTTTGAATGGCAAAGCACTAGTGCAAAATCATAGAATGCCAGAGTTCTAAAGAGAAAATTCAGGTGATCAGGTTAGAAATATGGAGCCCAGATATTACAAAGTAGTCTCTCTTAGGCTATTTATGTTCTCACATTACTAATTTGAGCTAAAATTAGGCCAAAATCCCACGACCACACCGGAGGCACTACAGTGACAGAGATGATGCATAATGGCATAGCATGGAGGGAAATGGGGCAAAAACACTCTAAAACACTTTCCTACTGGCCGTGATTTCCCACCACTGATCACCAGTAGCCAAACCAACAGCAAAACAGGAGTCAAGAAAGCTCATTAATACAAGCCAAATGAGTCAGCCTCAAAGGGCAAACAGCAGAGTAAAGCAGGGTTTGGTTTTGGGGCAAAGAGACAGTATCCAATGCACTTGGCTCTCTGCAGAGACCAGACCAAGCTCATTTCCACCTCCTCTTTTACCCAGAATGGAACAGATGTCAAGAAAATAAAGAGACATGGGGGCGAGGTGGAGGGGAGGAATGTGCTTTTCATTTTGTGCTTGAATATTTTACTCCTGTCTGTGGAAAGGAAACGTGTCTTCATTTGGAAGGGTAAACCTTTTCCTATGCTCTTAGCCTCACCTCGAAAACTTCTCACTCCTTTCTTCTAAATAGGCACCCCTCACCTCTTTAAATTCTCGCCTTTCTCAGCCTCCAGATAATTAATGCTCAGGATTCTCCTATAAATTATTTTACCATTTCTTGTCATATGCATTCTTCAGTATCTCCCCTTAAATATAAATAGTTTTTTTTTTTTTAAAATTGGTAATCCAAAATGTTCTATCTGTTCAAGGCTTTACCCATCCTACCTTTGGGATGCATATGCATCTCCATCCCTCTAGTTCCATTTGCCACCTAGTTATGGAGGAAACTCTACCCTTCAATCTCAGTAAGTGACCAATGAAACTTAACTCTCTCCCCTCATCTTCCTCCTTTGCTTCCTTTTCATGATGAAGTCACTATTGCTCTGCTGATAATCACCTAGGTGGTATAGAGGTATAGCTTTTGGTGGTAAGTGGCATATTTGTCTTTCTTTTTATTCATTTCCAAATCTCTTGCAAATTTTGGAATTGAATGTAGTATGGGAGGGAAGACAGGAAAAACATAATTTGACATAATAGAGGAGGAAGGGGTAATGAAGACTTTGAGTGACCAAATTGGTACTTAATAGCTGCCAGTCATTAACTGGGAAATTAAAAGCATAAATAGTTATTTTAAAGAACTAAAATTTCTAAAGATGGACAAAGTAAAACTAACTTCATTGACCAGTGTTCTCAGTGACAGTATCATGTCAGGGGGTTTGGAAGCACTGGAAGGAAAATGCCCAAACTATAACTACTCCAATCTAAACAGAACCAAAATCAAAGTACTCCATTCAGTAGATGTTCTGCAAAATATTAGAATATAGAAAACTCATGACTTGTTTAATGATGAGATCACAATCCTAAAACCGGGGAAAGCATTTTTTAACTGCTGCGGCAAAACATACCTAGGAAGTTTTGACAAGAAAGGTAATGGACATCAACTCTGAAGAGGAAAAATCCAAAGACGGAAATGAAGGTAATAAAGATAATTAGGAGGATGGAGCTGGTCCACCCAGAGAATATGAGAAAGAGAAGGAGAACGAGGGTGAGGTGAAGCAAGCCGATAATTGGGGAAGTGAACAGAGGAAACAGATCTCTCATATTCAGAAAAAGAAGAATTTCCAGATGCATATTATGATGACAAGGACAGAGAAGAGGACAAAGGAGAAGGTCTTCAGTGAAAAAGAAGAAAGAAGAAAAATAAAAAAAATAAAAAGAAAGAAGATGCTAAGGATGAGACAAAGAAATGACTGTGTAATGCTAAAACCAGACCCCCTAACGCTCCTGGTTTTCATCATTATTATTATTTCTATAGAAAGTAAATAACATGTAACATTTAATCAAAAGGATGTCTTTGACTATTTCACATTGTCTTGATTCAAAATAAGTTTTATTGACAGTTAATTATTACATTATATGTGGAGAAAAATTTTAATGATCTCATTGGCAAATTCCCTAGAAATTTATTTGGAATCTCAATTTTTTTTCATTTTCTTATTGTTGTTAGACACTATTAGCCATCAATGAAAACATGACTGATTTACTCAGGATAAATGGCAATTTTGTTCATAATGTTTTAAATTTATTTTTAAAATAACAAAGAAAAGTTTCCATAATATAAAAAGGCAACGACTGTACTTTTGAATGGCAAATTGACATTTTCATCCTGTCCTATCTCTAGTGTTAAGGCTCTTAATTTTTTTGTTTGCTTGTTTGGTAAGTTTTTAATTCTTTTAAAAATTTGTTTATGTGTTTAATTGTTTTGTTACATGATAGTTTGGAGAGTTGGAGCAAAATAACAAACCCCAGCCACATAGTTTCTGGATTTTATTTTAATACTCTTTGTATGACAGTATATATATTGTGTGTTAAGCTCCTCGTGAGTCTTCCCTTAACAGTTCAAATTATTACTTTTTGTGTAACTGTGTTTTTTTCCCAGCATTATGGGGGCATAACTGACAACTAAATTTGTGTATATAAAAGGTGAGCAACTTAATTACTTGATAGACAGATACATTGCAAAATGACTAACATAGTCGAGCTAGATAACATATCCACCGTCTCATGTAGTTACCATCATTTTTGTGTGTGGTGAGGACACAAGATCTACTGTCTCATCGAATTTCAAGTACATAACACACTATGGTTAACTACAGTTGTGGTGTTGTTACATTAGGTCTCCAGAACGTACTCACCTTGCATAAATGGAACTTTGCACACCTTGACTGACCTCTCCCCATTTCCTTTACCTCCAGACTCTGGCATCCACCGTTCTACTCCCTGTTATGTTCATCAGGGATATTAGTCTGCAGTTTTCTCTCTACCTTCCTTTGCCTACTTTGTCCTTTCCACCTGGAGTGCCTTATTGTCCCTCCTCACATAGCTCAAACAGCCAAGTTTAAGTGCCTCCTGTTCTATGAAGATATTTTGATCACACTACATCGAACTGTGAACTTCCCTAATGCTCTACTTCTATTTTCTTATTCCCAGCATTTAAAAATAATGGTCTGTAAAAATAAATAATATTAGTAGGCATCTGTCTTAAAAAATGGACAAATGTGTGTGTACTCCATCCTGTAAGACTCAGAGAAAGTTACAATGTTCCTATGAATAGCTTACGTAGACCTTACATCTGTCCCTTCCTTTCTGGTCACACCACTGTTCGTATTGGTCCTCCGTTCACACACAAGGACCCTGCCTTTCTTCTCTCCCTTTTCCCTTATGTCAACCACGCATACCGCTTTCATAGTAACGTGCCAAATGGCTGTCTGATCATGGTTCACACTCACTCCAAAAACGCTGAGGACTCTCCATGGGCAACTGAATAGAATCCATCCTTTACAAAGACATTCGAGCCTCTTCCTGATTTCACCCAACATATATTCTCAAGCTTAATTCCAAACACTTCCCATTCCACAGCCTCTCTGCAGCTTCTAACTCCACACCATCTCCGGACATACCCCAGGAGGTTGCACCTCCTGTCTTTGCTGGCTCTTTCCTCAGCCAACAACGCCCTTTACCTGCCTACCTCCCGCACTTCCAACCCACATATGTGAATTATGTCTATTGTTATTTATAATCCTTCAACTATCAGATCAAATGCCAGTGGCAGAATAGAGACACCTTGGAATTCAAAATACTGCAACAATGATGAAGAGGAGCTTTACGAATGTGACCTTTGAGGAATGTTTAAAGAAATTGAGATGTTTACCATGGAGAAGAGAAAATCTAATGACAGAAGAGCTGTTAGGGAAAAGGGGGTTAGACTTGCTGCTCAGGTCCAAGGGCAAAAACGAGGGCCCATATTTGGGAATTACAGGAAAACATTTTAGGCCAAAACAAATGAGAAATATCCCACCAGTCAAACCTGTCAAAAAGAAAACAACTTTTTTAATCAATCATTTTTTTTAACACATTCTCTGGGCCAGAGTTCGTGCCATTTACTTTCCATGAATCTCTTGGAAAGCCTTTGAGTCTCTTGACACCTCTGAGAGCTAGGTATTATAATCTCCTTTTTACAAATAAGAAAACTGAGATTTAGAGAGGTTAAGAAACTTGACTAAGAAGACATCATTGGTAGAGAAGCATCCAAACCTAATCCTGTCTGACTTCAAAGTCTATGCTATGTAGCAGCCACTATGTTGTCATGGAAACTACCCATTTTTAGAAGCATAAAAGCACGCCTGGGGGGACAATGGAAAGGGGCTCTATGCAGATGATGAGGAGTTGAATGAAACCTTTGAAAACAATTACAACCCTGATCTCAGCCTTTCCAATCATGTGAGACTTTAAAGTTTAAAACATTTTGTAACATGCAGTGATGAATTCAACAGGACATCATGTGAGACTTTAAAGTTTAAAACATTTTGTAACATGCAGTGATGAATTCAACAGGACATTTAAGATGGGAGTAACAGAATAAGCAAGAGCAGAATATGATTCCTCCTCTGTCTGTCAAGGTTATAACTTTATCATGTTCTGCCTTACATTAGAGATTTTTTACATTTCATACATATCTGAAATAGAGAAGGGCTGTCAACACTTGTGTTGCACAGGTAAGGCACCCTCCCCTGAGAGATGCTTATCCACATGGAATCTCCTGTCTTGACTCACACCATCTAATGAGGCTTGTCACCACCGCACCAAGGCACAACACAACACCAGCATCCTTCTGAGAGCAACCGAAGACACCTTTGTTGCCAGATCAATAACAGCTCAGCCCTGGTCTTCCTTGATCTCTGAGCGGTGTCCAACACATCGGGACAAAACCAATTCAAAAGAATCTATGCACCCCTAATCATCACTGCAGCATTATTTACAATCACCAAGATTTGGAAGCGGCCCAAGTGTCCATCAGCAGATGAGTGGAGGAAAAAGCTGTGGTACATTTATACAATGGAATACTGCTTGGCTATAAAAAAGAAGGAAACCCATGGGACAGCACAGATGGACCTGGAGGTCATTATGCCTTATGAAACAAGCCAGTTAGAGAATTACAAATACCATACTTTTTCACTCATACGTGGAATCTAATCAACAAACTGGACTAACAAGCAAAGTGGAGACAGTCTCATAGGGAGCAGACTGACAGCTCTGAGGCAGGATGTTTTGTGGGGTTCAGGGATAAAGCAAAAAAGAAAAAGGACTCATAGACATGGACAACAGTGTGGTGACTGTAGGGGGAGGGGAGGGAGGTGGGAGAGGGTATAAAAGGGATAAATGGTAAAAGAAAATATACAAAAAAAAAATCCCAGACTGGGGTGTATTAGGCAGTTAGACAGGTATGAGCAGAGCAGGAACAAATGATGGGCTAGGTGCAGAGGGTCACCAGGGCAGAGAGCCCCAGGTGCCTAGCAACAGGCAAGAGTACAAGCCCTTGCAGGACCATTTCCTTAAGCATTAACCCCTGGAGATGACATCCAGTCCTCAGCCGTGTTTCATCTCCAGGCCCAGAAAAGTAGCAAAACCAGGCAAAGTGACACCATGGCCAACATCAGGACTTGCTGTGATAACTAATGACCCTCTGCCCTGGATCTGACCAATCAGTGTAGACCATGACCCTGAGGAGACACACCTGGAAATCTGATGACTATTTTATTGAGATCCTCCCGTGAGACCTCAGATAAAAGCCCTCAGGATGGAGGACCCAGCATGACTCTATGCATCTCTCCCTCCCTCTCTCCCTCTCTCCCCTTTCCCCACCCGCTCCTGGAAGCACACCTGGACCTCTCCATCTCTCTTCCCTCTTTCATCTCTCTCTCTCTCTCTGCTGTAACTTGTTTCCTGAGCCCATTTCTTCTATGGCTCACTTTTCCTGCCCCTGTGACTTTCTAAATAAACTTTCTCTTAAATTAAAAAAAGAGCTGTGGTATATTTACACAATGGAATACTACTGGGCTGTAAAAAAGAAGGACATATTACTTTTTGCAACAGCCTGGATGGACCTGGAGAGCATTATGCTAAGTGGGATAAGCCAGTCAAAGAGAAGCAAATACCATATGATCCTACTTACATGTGGAATCTAATGAACAAAATAAACTAACAAACAAAACAGAAACAGACTCATAGATTACAGAGGACAGACTGACAGCTGTGGGTTTGGTGAAAAAGGTGAAGAGATGAAACAAAAAGAAAGCACAAAACTCATACACACAGACAACAAACAGTGTGGTGATTACCCGAGGGAAGAGGGGCAGGTAGGAGCGGGTAGAAGAGAGTAAAGAGGGGGTGAATGGGGACAGGAGGCTTGACTTGGGGTGGTGAACTCACAATACAATATACAGATAATATATTATAGAACTGTACACTTGAAACCTATGTAATTTTATATTAACCAACATGACCCAAATAAATTTAATAAAAATTAAAAACAAATAAAATAAAATAAAATAAAATAAAATAAAATAAAATAAAATAAAATAAAATAAAATAAAATAAAGGTGACTAGACTCAAATTGGGCAAATAAAAAAAGCAACCAGAGAAATCTTTTCGGTCATCAGAGAATGCCAAGGCTAGAAGGCACTCTGGTCGTTCTCCCATTCAAGGGTCACATTGCAGCAGTGGAGAAACTTGGGCCCAGGAACGGGAGAAAGCAGTGCCAAAACCATCCAGCAGGTTGGTGGCCGAGCTGCAAATGTAAGGCACCACCTTACATTTCGCTGCATATTCTAACCAGTCCAACCACCAGCACCGTCCACAAGGCCCTTATTACCAGGACTTGTGTTCTCCTTTATTAGGGCATAGTCTGCATACAGTAAAATATTAAGGTATATTTTACTTACAATTTCAATATGTGTAAACTACATAAAATATGAAGTTCTGTGAGCCTTGCCAAACAGATCATTTTGTAACTGAGACCACACTCATGACATAAAATGTCCATCATCCTGAAAAATTCCTTCAGGACGATTCACAGTAAGCCCTTCCCTCCCTGCTCAGTGCTTGTCAACCACAGATTTATTTCCCATCACCAAAGCTTGCCTTTTTCAGAATATCAAATAAGTGAAATTAGAATTATACAGTATGCCACATTTTGAGTCTGGCTTCTTCCACTTAAAATAATGCACTTGAAATTCACCCATGCGGTTGGGTATAACAGTAATTCGTTCCTATAGTACTCAGTGGCATTCCTGTAAGTGGCTGTACCAGAGTGTCTAGCGATTCACCAGGGAGGGACATTGGTTATTTCCAGTTTGAGGCTATTGCCAATAAAGCTCTATAGACCAGGGATTTTCAACCTTTTTCATCTCATGGCACACATAAAGTAATTACTAAAATTCTGCAGCATGCCAAAACAATCTATTTTTGGTCAATATAAAAAGGTATAATTTTGGCTGTTTTCATTTTTTTAAATTTGACAATCTAAGGGAAAAGAGGTCAGTGCCCCTGACTAAATATCAGGTATTGCATGTTTTGAAAATTCTTTTTGCACACCTGTTGAAAAAATCACTGCTATAAACATTTGTATATATATTTTTGTGTGAATGCAAGTATTTATTTCACTTGACTACATATCTAAGAGCAGGATTGCTGGGTGATATGGTTAAGGTCTGTCCAGAAAGTGTCCAGCCATGTACTATGAAAAATAGAAACATTTATCATAGAAGATACAAGATACAAGAAACATTGTACATCGGATAATGATGCCTCAGTCCCCTTCAAAATAAGCACCTTGGACCCCACATAGGTCTCTCAATCGCCATCAGCTGCCCTGTTGTATTTTCCTGAATCTCATCCATGGCCTGAAGTGTCTTCCCTTTGAAAAGTGATTTTAGTTTTGGGAAAAGCCAAAAGTTGCAGAGTGTCAAATCTGGGCTGAGTCACCTGGGTGATTTGATATTTCACAAAAAAACTCTGCACAATAAATGAGACATGAGTGGGCACATTGTCATGATGAAGCTGCTAGTCACCAGTTGCCCGTAGCTGTGGCCTTCTGAATCATCCAAATAATTTCTGCAAAGGAATGTTCAAGCGTAATGCAAAATTTGATGTAGGTTTGTTGCTCTACTCACTCAGTCATTTTGAATGTAATGGCCACACAGTGCACATGCTCACTCAATGGAGTCTACAGCCCCCACTGACTAGTACAGTGAAGTTGTCCTTGTTCACACATGTACATTCCAGTCCACTCTCCTTGGCTGCCAGGTCACATCGATGTCACGCAAAACACTCTTGTTATATTAACGATGGCTGGGCTTTTTCTGGACAGACCTCATATTTTTAACTTTATAAGAAACTGCCAGACTTTCCCCATTTCACATTCCCACCAGCAACATACAGGAGTTTCAGTTTCCCTGCACACTCTCTTGCATTTACCTTTGTCAGGTTTTTGTCTTTGTTTTTTATTTGTAGCCATTCTGATAAGTGGGTAGTGATACCTCATTGTGGCTTTAATTTGCATTTCTCTGATGACATATGGTGTGGCATGCCTTTCCTGTGTTTATTTGTTATCCTCATCTCTACTTTGATGAAATATCTGTCCAGATATTTTGCCCTTTCTAAACATTGGGTTATTTTCCTATTAGTTTGAGAATAATTTATGTATCTGGCTATATGAATAAATCCTTTAGCAGATGTGCAAGTTTTGTCCTAGTCTGTGGCTCGCCTACATTTTTTTCTTGACAGTATCCTTTTGTGCCTGTCAGTCATGTCTGGTTGGCATATCTAAGAAATCTCTGTCTAGCCTAAAGACACAAAGATTTTCCTCTAGATTTGTTTCTAGAAATTTTAGAGTTTAAGTTTTTACATATGGGTCTGTGACACATTCATAATTAATTTTTATAAATCGTACAAGGTATAGATGGAGATCATGGAAAAGTTTTTTTTGCTTATGGATGTCCAATTATTTTAGCGTCATATATTGAAAAAAACATATTTTCTCCATTGGATGACCTTTGCACCTTGACTGAAAAATCTGCTGACCATGTAGGTGTAAGTGTGTTTCTGGACACTGTCCCAACAAGATGCCTGTCTTTCTCCAATATAATACTGCTCTAATTGCTGAGCTTTATAGAAGTCTTGAAATCAGTTAGAGTGATTCTTCACGCTTGATTCTTCAAAATTGTTTTTGTTATTCTAGTGTTTTGCCTTTTATATAAATTTTAAAATCACTTTGTCAGTTTCTATACAAAATCACTTAGAGAAGCGTTGACATCTTAGCAATATTAAGTATCCCAATCCATGAGCATAATAAATCTCTTAATTTTTTAATTTCTTTCAACAAAATTGTATATTTATCAGCATATATAACATGCACATATTTTATTAGTTTTATACCTACCTTGCTATGTTTTTTTGGTGCTCTTGGAAATGATATATTTTCATTTCAATTTCCATTTGTTCTTTGCAAGTACAAAGACAGGAGATTAGTTTTTGTAAGTCAACCTTGGGCTCTGCCTGCATCTTTGTTAAATGCACTTCCCAATTCTAGTGGCATTTTTGCAGACAGGGATTTTCTACAGACAGTCATGTCTTCTATAAATAGATGCAGTTTTGTTTCTTCCTTTTCAATCCGTATGCCTTTTAATTCTTTGTCTTGACATATTACACCAGTAAGGACCTCCAGTGCAGGACCAAAAATGAGTAGTGACGGTATCGGTGTGTTGTTCCTGAACTTGGGGGAATGCATTCATCTTTCCACGTGAAGCATGATGTCAGCAATGGATGTTTCATAGATATTCTTCATCAAGTCGAGAGAATTTCCTTTTGTCTCTAGTTTACTGAGAGGTAAATGCACATAATGAATATTGAATTTTGTTAAATTATTTTCTGTATCTATTGAGACTATATAATTTTTCTTTTTAATCTATCAGTGTAGTAAATTGCATTGATAGATTTTTTTCAAATATTAAACTAGTTTTGCATTCCAGGTATAAGCCTTACTTACTTTACCTGCTAGTGCTTTCTTTGGGGTTTTTATGTTTATGTTTCTGAAGGATCTGTAATTTTCTTTTCTTATAGTTTCTTCTTCTGACTTTGGTAGAAGGGAAGTGTTGGTTTCATGAAATTAATGGGCCAATAAGTACACTTAATGAATGATGTGCAGTATTACTAGCTATGAGGAAAATGTAAATCAAAACCAAAATTAGCTCATACTTCACACCTACTAAGATGGCTAGAATAAAAAAGACTGGACATTGTTAGAGAAGGAAAGATCTAAAAAAGATCTATTGGCCTTACCTTTGCCTTTCACTCCCGTGGGGCTCAGGAATCACCTCCAGCCACTGGCGCCAACTGTCCACTCACACATTTAATGAGCACCCGTGGGATACCCACTGCATTCACTCAGCACTGTCTAGTTGCCAAGTCATAGTTGTGGGCAAACGGTATCCGAGGATAAACAAGGGATGGCTCATGACTTAGGAGCCGGTAGCTTAATGAAGGAGGTGAATATAAAACAATAACTTACGATTCGATGTAATACATATTATAATAGAGGTATTGCAGAGAGAGCATATAGCAGAAGTGATTGATTTTGCCATAGGTTGGGTCAGGGATGTGGTCACGATGTTTTTCTGAAGGATGTGGTATTTGAGGAGTGGGTTGGTCAGGGTTGGATAGTCCAAGCAAAACTAACAGGATGATAGAATAAATAGCAGATACTGGCCCTTCATCGTGGACTGGAGAGAAACAACCAGTTTCAGCATCCCAACACCTGCCAGGGAAATACCAGCCCTGATCAAGTCAAAGGTGCCATCCAGCGATCTGACTGCGACCCTGTGCTCTAAGGCATTCTGCACTAGGATGGAGATACAGCTAGAACTATTGACTAAGAACAAAATAGGAACAGCTTTATCTACATGCAGTAAGAAGCCATGGGCATTATGAGAGAAGGCAAATGACAGGGCAAGTAAATGTATTTATGCTTTAGAAAGATAAAAATGATCTCCTAAATCTCGTTCTAATCTGAGGTTTAATGTAAGAAAACACTCTCAATTCAGCAAGTAAAAGTACAGGCTACCCAGTTAAATTTCAATTTCAGCTAAACAACAAACATTTTTTTAACTATAAGTATGTCTGTCCTATAAAATATCTGGGACACATTTTTACTAAAATAATTACTCACTGTATATCTGAAATTCAAATTTAATTGAGCACCCTGTATTTATTCTGCAGCCTTATCTCCAGTTCACTTTCTGCCAAGGATTAAGGAGGACTCTGTACCCTGCACATCTGATACATCAAACTGAGCTAAAACAGAGGTGCATGATGGGGGTCGGACATTCAGAGGTCAATGGGAAATCTAGAGACTAATGGGAAAAACAGAGGAGACACAGACTGATCTGTGGACAACCTGGCCTGACTGTGGGGTGCTTTGGGTGACCCAGGCTTTTTGCCAGGAGCTGTACTCAGCACGTGCCCACACAACATAATGTAATAGTTAAGAGCATACACTTTAAAGTCACATGCCCTTAAGTTCAACTCCCTGCTCTAGCTCATACATGACTTCTAACCCAGCGAAAATTACTTAACTTCTCCGAGCATGAATTTCTTTATATAAAATTAGGATAATTATGGCCGCCTCCCAACAGCTTTATTGTTATGCTGCATCTAGTCTGGCACCTGGCCAGAGTTAACAACATTAGCCTAGTATTGTTATTATGATGAGACCTAATCCTGCTTACTTGGCTGTCACTCCCTCATCTGGGGCAACCCAAAGTGGACAGATAGGATCGGATAGGAGAGAACAGAACAGAGGAAGTCCACCATTTATTTTTCACTTAATATGTACACGGTCCTGTGCTGTTTGCATGTATTTTGTGAACCAGTCTTCATAACACCTCTGAGAGACAGCATATTCCTATTTTGTAGACATCAGATCCAAGGCATAAAGAAATTAGAAAATATTTCTAAGGTCACAGAGTCACACAACTTGTAAGTGGCAAAAATGAAACAAAAAGCCAGTTCTGTCTGATCCCAACGCCCAGGCTTTTAACAGTGACACGCACATCAGAATCTCTCTCTGCAATTCCCACCCAGACTGAAGTTCCTTCCTACCCTAAGAAAGAACTCTGAACAGACTTTCAGTTATGCATGGAGATGTCCACAGGGATTAAAGCATTCCTTATGCCTTTTATTCTTGTGTCTTCTTACTAAACGAGAATGGCATTCTGGGAGAAGGTTCTCATCTTCCTCTCTCCAGCTTGGGTAAAATCATCTTTCTTAATCTACTTTTTCCTCTACTTTAAGTCAAATTCATTTGCTTATGCCAATGGAGGGTAAGTCACAGCTTCTTAACTTCTATTAATAGTGCAGATAACTAGGCATGAAATTATACTATGTCCCAATTTTACCGATGAGGAAACTGAGACTTAGAGTGATATCAGTCATTTGCCAGAGTCACACAGATAATAACTGTGGAAAATATCGTATTACCTGAGTCCAGGCTTTTCCTCTTGAAATTATTTTGCATGTGTAAGGCACTGTCCTAAAAACAAGAACTCTCTCCATGAATGACATAGACCAGAATCCCTCCATCCTGGAATCTGATATCTCTTGGGAAGAGAGACATTAAATAATCAAGCAAAAAAATAATATTTAAATGCCAATAAGGTAGAATACAGAGTGTATAAAAGATTATAATACAGGGATCTGAGTTGAATTAGTGGGTTACAGAAGTTCTCACCAAAGGAGAGATATTTTAGCCAAAACAGAAAGCCAAAAGTAATAAACCAAGGAGCGAGAAGAAAATACGGCAGAGAAAACGGAATGCCCAGCCTGGCTGGTGTTTAACCAGGTCACACAGGGAGTCACGCGGTACTGACAGGAACAGAAGCCAGTTTTCCTTACCCTCAGGCTGGTGCTATTTCCTTGATGCCAGACCACCCAAAGCACCTGCTTCATGCCCCTTTTAGTTGGTGTCTTTGAGAAGCCACCAGGCCTCTCTCTTAGGTTGCAATATCAAGTTTTGCCTGCTTGTACAGTGTTCTTATAGTAAATCAGGAAGTATGCCCCCTCTAAGCTGGTTAACCCCTGAGGGCTCAAAGCTTGTGTGAAGTAAAAGGTATTGCTACCCTTTCCCAGGTGAGTAAAGCCGCAGGTCAGGGTTTTTGGCTAATAGGGGATCGGCATGTGCGATTTCTCCTCTAGCCCCTTGGACATGCCCAGTGCTCAGGTCTAAGCAGTGATTTTGATGAGATCACTCTAGCTCACGGCAAACTTCCTACCATGGACCACTATCTCTAGGTCACAACAACTCTTTAGGAAAGATAGGATCAGAGCCTTCTTGAGAAGATAAAATGGAGAAGCCTGGAAGGATCCAAGCAGAGCTGCTTGATGGCTTTTGAATGCAGTTCGGTGCCTCGTAAAGAGTACAAAACCAGGAGAAAGAGGGCCACGTCCTAGCCTTGGCTCTGTGACACTGGACAAGCTTCCTTTTTCCAGACCTCAGTTAATTCACCATTTATTAAAAGGGCCCTCTGGCAATCAGAAAGTATAAGCTTTGGTCAAACTGTAAGCTCACGAAGCCCCGACTCTTCATCTCAATGAACTGAACTTACAGCGTTCCTCAGGATAGCCAGTATCATCTAGACTTGAAACAAATGTTATTCCCTTGAGCATTTATATGCAAAAGGAGGGTATTTTACATCTGAATTACACAGCGGGACCTTAAACACAATATTACTTTTCACTGTGTGTAATAATTTTATTATTACCTTTAATGTTTGCTATATGCCTCGAGTAATGTGCATTCAAC
Source organism: Macrotus californicus (assembly GCA_007922815.1). Classification (NCBI taxonomy): domain Eukaryota; kingdom Metazoa; phylum Chordata; class Mammalia; order Chiroptera; family Phyllostomidae; genus Macrotus; species Macrotus californicus. The sequence continues at coordinate 20,076 of VMDR010001807.1, forward strand.
TCTGGAAAAGATAACCTTGCCCTAAAAGAGCTTCCAACCTCTTGGTGGAAATGTATGATCAGGAATCTATTAGACACAGGAAACACCCAGTTCTTTTTGAAAAAACCAAAAGATGCTTCCCAAGGAAGTCAAAGCTGAGGCCAGTGCCCAATATTAGGCTCCTTGAGGGTTGTGGAGTAAATAAAACATTCTGAACTTAAGAGATCCAGAGGCTAGCCCTGGTTGGTGTGACTCAGTGGATTGAGCACTGGCCTGAGAATCAAAGGGTCACTGATTTGATTCCCAGTCAGGGCACATGGGTTGTGGGCCAGGTCCCCAGTAGGGGGTATGCAAGAGGCGACCACACATTGATGTTTCTCTCCCTCTCTTTCTCCCTCCCTTCCCCCCTGTCCAAAAGTAAACAGACAAACAAACTTAAAAAGAGAGAGAGATCCAGAGGCTGGAAGAGAGCTATTAAAGCACTGAGTTCTCAAACAGGAGGCCAAGCATTCTTATGACAGATTATAGAGCAACTGACTCTATGGATTAGGGTGGAAGACTCATTATAAAGGTTCGCAGAGAAGGGGGCACTTGAACCTGAGCCTGAGGAACAGTAGGAGTACTCCAAGGGCAGATGAAGGGGAAGATATCCCAAGAAAAATAAAGAGCATGAACAAGGCGTGGGGGTGGCATGAGGGTGTGAATGGAAATGCTCATGTGAGGACGAGTAATTAGCTCAGAGCATGTGGACGGGAGGGAGTAGGCACATCTGCCCACCTTATTTACTCCTCGCTTGTCGGCACTGCTTAATAGTTCTGCCTGATACCCATCTAATTATCAGTGCTGGCATGGGAACTACCTCCAAAAGAGTTACTGCAGTGCCATTTTACACATACACATTAGAAAAACCAAGAGAGTTTTTCTTTCCCTGTGTGAAAAACTGTAGGTTTGAAAGATAGGGCAGGACTCATCAGATCCAAGAGCAAGCGGTGTAGAAATCTTATGCAATGACATAAATTCCACAGCAGATGATGTCACCTGTAAATGCCCTATAAATGGAGCAAGGCAACAGGTGCATTGGGACGCTTTCTCTCTACCAATATCCAGTGCTACAAACATGGCTGTCTCAGTGCTTCGGGTGACAATTGTCCTGGGACTGCTGGCCTTAATCCTGACTTGCCATGCCGGTAAGTGCTTCCGGTCGCAGCTCGACCAGTGTGCAGTAGTTAGCCCTGATCAGAGCAAGCTGGCTGACGGCACTGATCCAGAACCTGAAGGGCAGAGAGAGGGAGGGGCCTTGGGGCACTGGCCTAGGAGTCCAGAGGCAGATCCTCCAACACAAAAAATGTAGGGTTTCTACTCAATGTGCTTCAGTTACATCCTCTATCCTCAGTGAGTGTGTGAGGTACGAAATGATTTCTTTCTTATATATTCTGTGATACAGTGACATTATTATGTTATCAGTCAGAGAGCCAAGAGTGTTTCTTTTTGAATAGTTCTAACTGTAATGTTCAAATACAAAGAATACATACTCTGGAATAAGATTCCTAGACCTGACTTCACAACTAATCAGAAATGTGACTTCAGGCACTTTATTTAACTTCTCTGAGCTTCGCATGTAAAATAAAATACCAATAGTTACCTTTCTTGTAGATTTATCATGAAAATTAAATAAAAGAGACAAAAAAAAAAAGCAGAAAAGTACTTGGTCCACAGCAAGCACCAATAACTATTGACTGTTATTGTTATCGTGCCTTTACTTCATTCAATTCTCACAATAACCCTTTCCTGTACACTCACAGTTTTATTGTTTCCCAGTTGGCGGGTTAGTACAACCACACCTGCAAAGGGCAAGTTCCTTGAGCAGAGCTGCTGGTAGCGGTGGCACACCTCGGACTAAAACCGAAGTCCCTTGGTTCTTTCCATCATCAGTAAGCATCTACTTTCATGCCTGTTTCCAGCTCATAGAGGACCACAGGGCAGCATGCAGAACTCTCAATAATTAATTCATTTTTGGTCTGTAGAAGGCAGTGAGTACTTGACTTCTCTGTATTCAGAATGACAGGTCTGAAAGCACAGACAGTGCAAATATTGCCCTTGAAAGCGTTTTAAACGTAACGTGGCAGAACTCACCCTCCGCTACCTGCTGTGCACCAGCACAGCACGCAGGCAGACACCGCAATGGAATTACTGTAGAGGTGGCCTCAGAGGCTACTGTGTCTGTCCACTTCTACAGGAATTGCCCTAGCAGAGTGAAAGGTAGGACTGTCATCCTAAAGACCAGTCCCAGCTCTGTCTCTCATGAACTCGGAGTAAATCAGTTCACTGCTTTGCATCTCAGTTTCTTCCTCTGTAAAATGGGATAACTATAACTTTCACCAGATTAAATGAACATGCTTTTTGTAATCACCTGCAAATTATAAAAACTGTACCAATAACAGCATTACTGTATTTTTGCAGAACTTCATGATTACATTGATTATGAAACTCAACCAGGGAGTTCATATAAATAAGGGTTATCTCATACTTGAAAAGAGAAAATATTCAACTATTGGCTCTGATCACTAGTTTCTAGTAAATCACATTTCTTAATTTTATTATTATTTATTTTTGTTTTGTTTTCCAACATTTTCAAATTTCTTAGTATTATAACATTTTTTAATTTTTGTACTCTCCAAAAGCACTAGAGGAGAAAGCTACCATGAATCATTTTGTTATTATTTTAAATAATAGTAGTAATAACACAGCGATCATTTATTGTGGGCTTACTTTGGGCCTGGTATTGTGATAAGCAGTATGTATAAGAAATGATAATATATACATATATGATATATATGAACGATATATGAAACACCTTTTGATCCTGACAACACAATGAGGAACTGAGAGTGTGATCAAATATTGTATGTAAGGTTACATGGCTAATCTTTTGAACACATGAACCAAACTCAGGTATGTAGGACTCCAAAACATACGGTCCACCAGACCCTAATACTACTCGACATATACGTGGTCCAAGGACTGGGGCCAAGGATCTGATCTTCACACACTCTAATCCAGGGCTCCTTTGCATATTAAAAAGCTACCATGTAGTGTTATATATTTTTTAAAAGCCTGGTATTCCAGTAGGCAAATAGGAACACAGAAAAAAATCACTTTTTATGCAAGGAACCTCTGTTTTGTGCCTGGCAAATGTCTTCAGGGGATAATTGCCTGAAAGCATTATTACACCATTGTAAATAACAATGTCTGTGGAGTTAAAAAAAATTAGGTTAAAACCTGGCTCAGCCACTTTCTGGATGTGTGATTTCAGGTGAGCCATGTGATTTCTGACAGTCTTGCTTTCTTTCCTGTAGAACTGCAGTACCATCATTGAGATGTGTAAGGGTTAAGGCATGCTCCAGAAGCACAGTCCCAGTATCTGACCAAGGGGCCCAGCATCACCAATACACTCTCTTTGCTCCCCGTTCCCATGAAAAGAACAGAGCTATTCTGGTCACTGTGGTCACCCTGCACTGTACATGAGGCTCATTTCCATGTATGGTCGTTTTTACCTGAACACTTAGCACATGCTATGTACATAAGAGTAGGCTCACACTAAAAAATCTTGTTGAACGAAAAAAACCCCAGCAACTGAATGAATGAATACTTGGTGATTGGTACATTAATTTTGGTTATATGTCCTAGAATACTGCTCCTATCAAATCTCTTGTTGTGGCATAGTAAGCAATAGATGTTTATAGTACTAAACGCCGTATCTTTTTACGAAGAGTTTCTATTTTAGGGTAGAATATAGATGCAAAACTTCTAACATAAAGTGACTACCTCCACACAAAAAGCTAGTTATACCTTTTTCATCCAGAGTCCTGGGTATATAGTCTAGAAGTAGGAATTTCTTAAGTCAAAACCTGTGGTGGGATTGCAGATAAAATACAGGGTACTGAGTTAAATTTGAGTTTTGGATAAACTATGAATAATTGTTTAGTTTGAGTATGCTCTAAATATTGAATGGGTCATTCTTATGTGAAAAAGTATTGCTTATCTGAAATTCAACTTTAACTGGGCCTCCTGTGTTTTTACTTACCAAATTTAGCAGCACTACTTTCGAGGCTGTCATGAAATAAAATGACAGACATCCTACTCCATCCTGGCCCCAGGGTCAAGTGAGGCAGCCACCGGTGGCTGCTAATTGCTCCTCTTTCGTTCCTTCTGATCTCCTGAATCATTTTGACCACTCAGTAAAGCCGGCCCCCCACCCAAGGGAACTTGCATGTTCCCTTGCAACCTCCAACCTCACTGGCTGGATCCTTGGCCTCATTCTAAAGGGCACTTGATTAAGACTCAAGAGTGAGAGGTCTCCAGTTATAGTTTCATCTTCTCTCGCTATTGGTGAGTCTTCTGCAAGTCACCAAACCTTTGCAGTGTCTCAGCTCAGTGAGCAAAAATATCCACACCCCCGGGGACATACGTGCTCAACAAATGCTACTTATGATTATTTCATCTTCATTATTATCATCACCATGGTCCAAGGGATTGCATGGAGAAAGAGGCCATGCAATTGAAACCGGGCATTCTGCAGTTCAATCCTGGCACTGGCATTTAAGGCTTCTTCACTCCTAACTTAGCCTCCCCGAGTTTCAGCCCTCTCCAGGGAGAGGAACAACATCTAACAGAGAATCAATGTCTGTTAGTATGTTTGATGAATATGTGATGTAAGGCCTGTAAAGACTTTCACTGGGCAGGCATTAAATATTGAGTAAACCCAACTACGTGAGGCTCCTCAGTTGATTAGTGGGGGTACTGTGGGCACTAAGGCGTCCCTACAAAGAAGAGAGACATTCCATTCTTGTTGCTGAGAATCGCTGCTGAGATTCTGTTGTGTTTTTCAGCTGACAAGCCGGAAAACGAGTCAGATGACTCAGGCAAAATTCCAAAGTCGGATTTCCCCGGATTCCTAAATGTCTTGGGCAAAGAGATCATTGAGGATGCGGTGTCACTCTTCCTTGGCTCCATGCTGAGGCACAAGTGAGTCCTGAGACAAGCCTTGCTTCTCTGTCCAGTTCACTGTTGGTAATGACTACGTTGCATTGAAATGAATGAGAACCAAAATTGTGGTGCATGCTAATGTATTATCTTAATGGAAAAGTGTGCCCTTAAGCCTTATTTCCCTGAACTCTTTAGGGTGAGCCTATCGTCATCAAGTGGTTCCATAAAATACTTTTATCTCAGGACCCAGTAAGAAGGAGAAAGAGCACCGGACCAGGAGACAGAAAGCCAGGTTCTTGTCTGGGCACAGGAGCTCCTTCACTGGGTGATCCTGGGCAAGGCGCTTCCTCGCTGTGGGCCTCAGTTTGCCTATCTTTAGAGTTAAAGGAACAAAGGAACCACCCAGTGCAGACACCGTAATTTTTTGGTGAAGGTAATGGTGTGTTCAACAGCTATAGTTGTGATGAGTCCTGCCTTTAATCTGAGTAACCCAAAAGGGTTAGAGACAGTTGCTAATCTGTCCCCAGAGACAATCTACGTGAGTGTTTTGATATGAGGAAGTGCCTCGGTGGCAGATCACACATCTTTCCAATGTTCTCTAACTGCTTCCAAGCCACTGGGCCCAACTGCTCATACGCCTCACTCCCGTCTACATAGCTCTGATTTTTATTTCTGCTTCGCCCTGTTCATTTTCCCCATATTACTCTCCCTAACTTCAGCTCTCCTGGATCCAGTTCATTCTGAATTTCTAGGTACTTTCAATCTGCACCTCTCTGAGCCTCTGCTGTCCAGTTCTCTCCTTCATAGACCCCTAAGCAGAGTTTGGAAAAGTGTGCTCTGTTATTCACCTGCTTCAGAATTCCCTGGAGAACTTACACAAAATGCAGACTCCTTCATTCCCTCTTGCGCCTTCCTGGGACAAAGCTAAGGATTTGCTTTTGAACAAGCTTTCAGGGGGTTCTGATGATTCTGCCATACAACAGATTTTGAAAGCCTTTGATTATATGCTCTGGACCACATGGCTGGGTGTGAAAAAGTCGCAGCGCCTTTAAATTTTTATTCATATTTTGTGTAAATGTGACTATTTGCATTTTTCTAGAAAAATGCTTCTAACTTTTATTAGCTCCTCAAAGGGGTCTATGACCAATAACAGACTAAGAACCACTGCTGTGTAGAAGTAACCAGGGGTCATTTTGTAATCTGACCTCCTTAAATAAATATAGTACCATGTGAATGGGCAGAATCCTGCATACAATCCTCATGCACGAATGTTGAAGCGTACAGATGTTTATTGTTATATTGTTAGGTGCCCTAATAACAGGTGACTTCTCTTTCGGGGTGGGTCACGTCTGCACATGCTTCTCCGTCTGCCAGCGACGCCTGGCCTGCAAACCCCCACTCCGTTCCCCTTCCCTGACAAGTCTAATCGTTTTCTAAAGTCCAATTCAAAGACAAGCTCTCCAGAGACATCACAGACCTCCACAATCTAAAAGCTTAGGTATTCGTGCTCCAGGATTTCATAATGCTTTGTAAAGACCTCCATAACAGCCTCTTCCTCCATCATGTTAAGTCACTTGTGTCTCGTGCAACTGTTTTCTCCAGTGGACAGTAACCCTGTACCTTCTCGGCAGCTACCTCGCACCCAGTCCTTGAACAGGAGACTACAGGGATTCTGGCACGAACTCATGACTCTGGAGATCTAAGCTTTAGACTTTGTCTCCCAGTTTATCAGCCATATGACTTAAGTTGTTTAATCTCTTCGAACTTCCGAGGTTTTTTTTCATATGTAAAAAGAGATAAAATCATTCATTTTTTTCATTCGATCAATAGGTATTAATTCACACTATGTGCCAGGCATTGTTCTAGGTGCTGGAGGATATATTACTGAACAAATGTATCAAGATATATGTAGATAGAGAGTATGTACTTGAATAGACACCTAATGAATAGATTTGTATATTTGAAGAGATAATTATGCATAAATATCTTCTCAACTATGAACTATTATGGAAATCTTAGATCTTATTTCTTTCTGACACAGGGAAATCTGGAAAAGTAAAGTGTGACTCAAACATCATGACACCCCAGTGCTCATTGTGACATTTCTATTTAGTCTAAATTATAATTCATTTTTTCTCTTTTTCTTTTCAAGTGACTTTGTGGAATTTGATGCTAAACAAGAACATTCATCAAAGTGACCTCCCAGGTGATTTTAATTAATGATTTCCACCTTAATAATAGTAGACAGGACAAAGAAAAAAGGGTCTGTCTGATTTTATTTTATAAAGTCGGACACCCATGCCTACCTACAAGCAGAAAAGGTGTATTCTTTCTGTTTTTCTGTTTTGTCCTTGCTGGAGTTTTTTTAAAGATTAAATTTAAAAAGATTGTTAATCCTCTCGAAGATGATAATGCCGTAAGGATGAAGGGACGAGGCCCTATTGTGAGTGACACATGTAAGCACCAGGAGTGAGGAGCCCTGCTTCCTGTCACAAGTCTACTAGGGACTCGCTTCGTGCGCCCCCAAGCTGTGAGACGATGGGAATATGCGCACTCAAGTCTGAGGGCCCACGTCATCAGGCTGTCACTCACAAGAAGAGTCAGATTTGCTGAGCCTAGTTCCAGGAGGAAGGACTAGCAGTCTCCCTAATCCCACAGAGTCAAATTTATGTACAAACAATATGTTTGAAAGGCTTGGAAATATTTGCTGTTTGCTTATCCACTTTTCTCCTGAGAATGGATAGTGAAGTATAAAACAGGACTACCGACCTGGGAAATAACTACATCAGTATCCAGCACGAACTGAGTACTTGCTCTGTTTTAGGCATTAAGGGAAGTGCTATGTATGTGCTACCTAATTTAATGCTAACATCCCTATTTAAAATAGGTATTGTTATCCTTCAATTCTATCAATAAGAAAGCCAAGGCTCAGGGAGATTTATGTATGGGCCAAGTTATAAGGGAGGAGGGGAGGATTTGAAGCCAAGCAACCTGGTTCCAGAATCTGTGCTTCCTCACTAACCCATAGTGCTAGTGGAGAACAAAGGGAAATAGTGTAGGAGAAAGCAGTGGAAATCAGTGATTAAGCTGTCTGACTTCAGACGTGCCTCAAGGTGCCCACAGAAATAACCACTACACCTATGGTTAGTTGAGTTATCTCACTTCCATCTCCAGGAGGCATGGCCTTTCCCAAATTCCATTTCCTACCTGACCTGGGAACATGCCTCTTCTCCGCTACTCCATTTCATAACCTGGGTGTGATGCGTGCAAGCTCAGGAAGCCACTATCACGTTATCCCAGAATGTAGCCCCTCCCTTTCCATAAGCTCTGAACGATGGAAATCAGGCGTGGGCATCAAAATCAAGACATGCTCAACCCTAACACTCCTGACTCTCAGCCCGAAGCCAGCTAAGCTTCTTTTGCATCTCCCCATTCCCATCTTCTCAGGAAACAGCCCACCTCTTGTTGCAAGTGTCCTAACCCTTTGCCTTCATTCGGACTGTTGGTACATACCTCAATCCATTAGTACCCACCACCAGGATCGGTGGAGTGTCTCCCTAGAGGTTCAATGTAGGAGGCAATCCAACAGGCAGACGACATGAAGGAGTTAGGAAGAGCAAAAGACAGAAAGAAGCAGCAAATTCAACTTCTAACTTGGCTATTAACTGCTTATGGGACCACGGGGAGGTCACTTGTCCTCCTTATTAATATTAAAAATGTGAGGGACTTAATTGTTCCAGATCTTAAGGCCAGAATTTTTTCATTTTTAGCTGCACCCGAAAAGCTTTGAGTAGAGTCGGAAAACAATGGGCCCTAATGGGCAAAGGGAAATGGCTCAATCTAGGGAGGTAAAAAAATTTAGCCTCAGAGCTGGAAGCCTCTTAAAGCAGAAATTAAATTTTGGGTAGTTTAATTAGGTGTATCTCCTTAAACCCTGGTGACTGTACACTTAATACATAGTTGTAAAATTGTCCTTTATATGATAATTGCCTCAGCTAATCAAAAGCAAATCATCATATTAAAAGCAAGTGATTCAGAGAAATGCCTGTTTCTCCAGTATAAAACATTTGGCCGAAGTTCCAGATTATTTCCTAAATTAAGATAGATGATGATTAGATAGATAGATAGATAGATAGATAGATAGATGATTAGATAGATAGATAGATAGATAGATGATAGATAGATATAGATAATCCCATCTTTCTCCTGCCACCTACACCTTTTTCTTACACATTCCTTTAATGCTTACTTAATCCACGCCCTATGTGTCATATTCCGCCAGTGCTACCAAGATGAGTAACACAGCCCAGCCATTGAGAAGCTGAAAGCTTAAGCCAGCAATTTTCAACCGGGGTGCCACCAAGAATTTTTCAAACATGCAATACCTGACTATTTGGTGCGGGGCACTGACCTCTTTTCCCTTAGACGGTCAAATAAAAAATGGTAACAGCCAACACAACAGTAGCCATCTGGTGTGAATGAATCAAAATTAGTTTTTTGTCAGATCGTCCAAAAAGATATGCTTTGGTGTGCTACAGAACTTCAGTAATGAGTTCACGGGTACCACAAGATGAAAGCGGTTGACAATCGCTGGTCTAGGCTATCACCTAGCACAGTGTACCTCAGGGACTGTGGAAAGAAATGTCAAAGGTGTGATAAAATGCCTTGGTCATGCCTTGGAGAAAGTACATTTAACAGGTAATTCGCATGCCGCTGATGAACAAAATTGCAGCTGGGCATGATATCACTCAATATCCACTCTCTGAAGTCTTGTGGGAAAAGAATTTTGAATTTTGAGGGGAAAAATTTGGCTTTCCTAAGGACTCCCTCCTCCTTTCTGATTGTAGTATATATGTAACTTGACCTATTTCTTTTGGTTCCCTCCCTATTTGGAAACTCAAAGTGAAACTGATGATTCACTTCATTCCTATGTGTAAGCTTTGTGCATTTGCCCTTCTTCCCTGTTGCTGATTCCTGCCCTACGTATCTTGCATTTTTGATGTTGTTCTTGCCTGTTTCCTCAAATATATATTACAGTTGATTTCACAGTCTAAAGCTCAGAGGCATAAAAATCTGAAAAAAAAAAGATGAAAAGATATTTGTAGAATCATAAACCCTCTGTAGCTGGTAACTGTTTCCCTCTGTCTGGCTTGTGTTTGTAAGGACACACCTACAGGGCTCCAGAACAATGCCAGGGCAGCCAAATCCTGCTTTTCCAGTTCCTCCTCCAGGACCCAGGCCTCAAAGCACTTCCCTGCAAGTTCTTAGGATTCGGACCCTGGCTACGACCAAGTGCAGCTGATTGTGAATGCCACGACTTTGCATTTTTGCTTCTAGAAGTCAGAATACGTGTGTCTTCTTTGGGGGTCACACATCCCAGTTCATCGAGAAGATTTTTATTGGTGGTACTAATTTTTTCCTGAGCATGTTTAAACTTTTTAATGCTGCAAAAATATTAAGCATATAAGAATTATTAGCAAGAATAACTAAAGAATGGTTCAAAATAAGGAAACTAAAGCCCAGGTAAAGTAACAAGTCCAAAGTCACA